>JAOXJP010082664.1:0-14939 GCA_025762735.1 Platanus orientalis | reverse complement strand
AGAGAGAGAGAGAGAGAGAGAGAGAGAGAGAGAGAGAGAGAGAGAGAGATGGAATCTGCTGCAAATTCCAAGAGAGATGGGTTCTGCTGCAAAGATTATCGACTAGAACTGAATGCATATGAAATTAGTCAATTCTAACTGATGTTTGATCCCAAGAGTGCATACACTTTCTGTTGAATTTTGATTAATCCTGTTTTTAATTTTTTCTAAGTATAAGAAATTAATCCTGAAAAGGTGGTTTCTATTCTGCCGCTTGGCAGATGGTTGTTTGCTGAAACTTGCTTGGAAAGGATGATGTGGAAAACAAGTGGAAGCCTTTTGGTTACCACCTACACTGCCAGGTGTACGATTGTAGATCCCTTCATGACTCATGTTGCAAACCCACTTCCCCATAATTTGATCTCAATTATACCTCGTCCTCCACTCTTTGAATATTTTTAATTATTATGCTACAGAATACGCAATTCTAGGATTAGGATTTTATAGATTAATTCCCACCTTTTTTTTTTCTTCTAAATTGATTGAAATTTAATAAAAAAGAGGACCATTTATATGATGTGTGGGGCCTCTTCATATTCTTCTCTTGGGCTTATGAGCTTTTGGTTTGAGCTCAAGCTGGGATTGGGCTTGTAAAAATGAGAAGCTCATGTTCAACTCGTCAAGGTTTTGCCAAGTTTGGGTTTGTCTATGCTTGTGATGGAGACTCAATCAGTAGCTCGTTAGTTGGCAGCAACCCACCATTCCACCAAACAAGAAAAGAAAGAAGGAAGAAATCAAGTGCCCATCGGCTGGACGTCATCAAAGGGAATGGGTAGTTTAGGTCTTGGTTTATGGGGGTCCCTCTCTTGTAATTTTTATTAATTTTAAGATTTGAGTTGCATAATGAGGGTGGCAAGGTGAGGCAATAGCTAAGAAGGAAGATCTCTTGAATCTTCTCCTTGGTCGCAATCTTCTTGGCTACTAAAAGGGGAAAGGGTTGTCAGGTTTAGATTTTCTACTTTTAGAAAGGTCTTAGTTTAATATTTTAATAATACTTGGGTTGCAGTCAAAGGTTTTAGAAGTTTTATTTTTTTTAGCAAGCTCTGTTAGGAGTCAATTGTTTCTAATTATGGTAGTTGCCTTATTTTTAGAATGTTTGGGTGGCAAGTATAATAGGAATTTCTATTTTGGTTAAAGGGGAACTTTGATGCAGGACAATAGGTTTAAAATTTCATGCAATAATACTGAGTTGATTTGATTTGTCAAATTATATAAAACTCAGTCTAGCATGTACATTAATGAACTCCAAAATCAGTATGATGCATCATGCATGTAGGTAGGTGAGTGTGTACCATAGGAGATTAAATATAAAATAATATAAATGATATAGCACAATAACCAAGATTCCTACTAGCACCAAAACATGCAAGTCTAGGTAGGTTTCTAATTATATTAGAGATGCAATATTGAAAGTTAGGGTTAACAAAGTAATAACAAAATTAAATCATAATTTAAATGCCTAGAATTACCAACTAAATTAGAGAACAAAGAAAAACATGCTTGCTGTCCACAAATTCTGGGTTTGCAAAATATGAGTTTGGAATGAGAGAATAGTGCAAATACATGTAACAAGGTAAAAACATGCTAGGGTTTTGATCCCAGATGGTTTATAACCCTAATAAACCTTTTTTAAAGAGTTGAAAAGCTCCTAGGGACTGTTCATACAGAAAATCCAGCAAGCATGTGTTTTAGGAATTTTATCAAACATGTAACATGCAAGAAATTTCAAGTGTTTCAAATAAAGGGGATTAGTGGGTTGAATTATTTGAATTTGCAAGGGAAGTTAAAAGGCTAGATTAGACTTAATAATTCCCACAAAACATAGGCTGCAGGTACTTAGGATACCCAGGAAATTTATTCCAACAACCCAAAACCATGCCAAGTTGCCAACAATTCCACATCAAAACTACTCAATTAAGGAAATAAAAAGAAGGCTGAAAGATTAAGAGTACACCTGATTTGTGCATTGGCTGAACTCCTTGATGTGTCCTGGCAATACCCATCACCATAACCCATCCGAAAATCAAGAGTAGCAGGTCCTTTTGATGAAGCCCAAAAATTGCCCAAAATTTCAGTATTGCCGCCTATACCTCCATATGGATTGCCCAGGCCTTATACATCCTTTGGAGAATTCGAACAACCTAAAAAACTCTTCCCTAACTGATGGTGCACAATCGCTTGAAGTTGGACATATTTTCCAGATTTGAAACAAATAGAGAAAACACCAAAAAGAAAAGAGAAGCTTTTAACCTAAAGGGAAGGGGTTGGCCTCCACCACCACCACCATTTAACTTGGGGTTTCCAAGTCCCTTTCCAGGGTTCTTCAAGCTCTAGCCGAACCAGAGAGAGAGAAGCACAAATTTCAAATTCAAATTCTATTGCAAAAAGAGTGAGGTGTGTGGGTCTCTTTATAGAGACTCCCACGCCTAGGGCAATACAAGTAAGGGTCCTTTGAGCCAAAATAACCTCTCAAATTATTCCTCTCTAAAATACCCTTAAAACATGCAAGTAGACTAAAATATCCCTAATTAGACAATTTCAGACCAAACTCAACTAAACTCAACCTAAGAGTCTAGAATGAAGAAGAAGATCGTCGTTGAAGTTAAGACATTCGATTTTGAGGTTAACTGGATAGGTAAGGAGAAGGTGATGTGGGTTATTGAAAGGGGGAAAGGATATTAGTACCGTTGTTAGTTTAGGGGAAGGAACGCAGTATGGGTTAGCGAGTGTTTACTTGAAGCCATTAACCTACCTCCACATCTTCGACTAATTAGCTCAAGAAGGGAAGGTTCAAAGGTTCATTTGTTCCGTCGAAAGGAGAACACGAGGGGACGCTATGCGTTTCTATCTGAGCTATTTGAAGACGGGAGGGAGAAATCGGTGGCTTTTCCATAGGGCCCCAACTCGACTGGGTGGTCAAATGTTCGGTAGGCTATATTGGAGATTGTGGGAGACGAGTTGAAGAGGTGGCCGGTGGAGCAAAGGCTTAAGCATTCATGTGGGAGACCGAAGTGTGAAGCGATCATAGGTGTTGAGGTGAGTCACAAACCTTCTCGAGGGGCTTCCCCTAAGAAAATGGAGGTGGGTGTCTGTTGGGAAACTTGGGTGGCTCCAAGGATTTTGGGAGAAATTGTTGTGAAGGGTGGAAAATTTGCAATACAAACAATTCATGGTCGGGATTCTTCATTTGGAGGCTAGGAGCACGCAGTTGTATGCACTTATCGAGGTGACTAGTTGAACTGGGAGATGGAATGTGCTTGAATTAGTGATATTCTTCACCTGAACAGTAAACTGGGTTGGTGTAGGCTGGGTCATGATAGCGGTGTGGTGTTCCTCGACTCAGAAGAGGAAACATTGAAACTGGTTAATCTCCATTCTCTGAAAGGAGGTGCTTGTGGGGGATGGCTGGAATTCAGGAGATGGGATCCTGAGGTAGGAGTTGGTGATGGTGGAAAGTTAAGGGGCAAACGATGGATTGCAGTAAGAGGTCTACCTCTACACTTGTGGACAATGGGTTTCCTAAGAGCCATTGGGGGTCTCTGTGGAGGTTTCCTTAGTTTAAAGGAGTGCACAAGGAAGATGGTGACCTGTGAAATGGCTTGAATCATGGTGCGAGATGGGCCATTAGAGAAGATTCCCCGAGTAATCTCTATATTTGATAGGGGAAGGGAGATCAAGCTGAGCATTTTCTTTCTGAAGAGACACAAATGGAGAGGGAGTGGCCGGAGACGTCAACTTCGCCAGAACCACCTACCGGTGCGTTCAAATTTTAAACGAGAGATGAGGGGGTCAGTGGGATACCACGTGGAGGTACTGATATTGGAGATGGTATGACAATGAAGGTGGAGATCGTGGGTGGTAAGGTGGGGCAAACCTAGAAACGGAATCTGGATTTTGGTTTTGGAGGAATAGCTAGGAAGAATGGGAAAAGGGGCGAAGTGGTGGCGGGATCTTATTGGAGGGAAAAAGCCTGATTATGGAGGGGATAACACAATTTTTTCCCACCAAGGGTATAGGTGGTAATTCTTCTACAAAAGAATGGGTGCTATCAACCTTTACTGAGGATGCAAAAAGGAAGGGGCCGGGGGTAATTAATATTTAATTGGAAGGACCTTGGGACAAAGTCTTAAGAGGTGGAGGTGGTCGGGAGGAGCTGGAAGTAATTAGCCAGGTGCTATGTGATAAACCTCAAGAGGCAGAAGGGCATGACGAGAGTTGCAAAGGTTGGGAGGTGCTAGGTGAAAAGCCTCAAGAGGTGGAAGGGCATGACGGGAATTGTGTAGGTCAGGAGGAGTCGGGGCATATTCTGCAAGAGCTGGGAGGGCTAGGTGAGTTTGGATTCGAAACAAACCAAGGCCCTCTTGTGTTCTTGAGTGGGGTGGGGAGGAGCAGGGCTCGATTGGCAGGGTGCAGGAACGATGCAAGGAGGAAGAAAAGTGGAATGGCTCTCGTTCGTCGAGTGGTATCTCCTCAGAGGTGCAACTGTGCAGCGGAGGGATTGAGGTTGGGTTTGCAGTGGAAGGAGGCGAGGGAGCTAAGAACCCCTATTGGGTGATTTGTCTGACGTCGGCACTAGCAATGTCTAGCGAGGATGGGTGGCTGATTTCGAGGATTGTGTCGTTGGACCTGATAGGTTGGCATCGTGGTGGTCTCTCTGGCAGCCTGATGGAGTGGAAAGTTGGGAAAGGTATGGGAATTGGTTGGACTAGCGAGAAAGGTCTGTGATGGAGGCTCTGAGGGTATCAATGGACTTGGTACAGTCTAACAGGGGAGGAGGCATGGAATTATTGGGTGGGTCTGACCTGTGGGGGTGGGGGGAAGCCGGGAATTGGCTGCAAAATTGGGAACCAAGAAATGATAGCTCTAGGGAGACCATGGTTTCTGAAGCCAACGGTAACATCTGGCATGATGAGAGTTACGAGGTTGGATTTTTTGGTCTATACAGGAAGTAGTAAAGATGGACCATGGGAGAATTGGCGTTGGCTGAATGGGGCTGTCAGGATCTTGAAGAAATTCCCTTAGCGGAAGTGTCAGAGTGAGTTCTTCAGAAGGTGGAGGTTGTCAGCAAGGTGCTGGGGGTTTCGTTTGAAGGCCTGAAGCCTTTAGCCTGGGTGCTATTTGCCAAGTTGGAGAAAATGGCTGTGATTAGCAGGGATAGGGGGAACCCAATGGGAAAAGATGAAAGGACAAAGGTTCCTTGTGAAATCAAGAATCTTAGTTGGGGCATATCATATGATAAAGGGGGAGGATCGATTGGCAAGGGGTTTGCAAAAAAAAAAACAAGGGGAAACCAAGACGTTTGCTCATGAAGTGCCAAATTTTATCTTGGAATGTGCGGGGTTTAGGGGTGCCGATAGGAAGAGATTGGTGAAGGAGATGGTAAAGAAAAACAATCCAGACATAATAATCTTGCAGGAAACTAAGCTCTCTCAAGTTGATAATGCACTTATTAGCAGCCTATGTTTCTATTTGAATCCGGCTTGGGTAGTTCTCCCCTCGGTGGAGGCAGTAGGGGGTGTGTTGATGATTTGGAATAGTGACGTGGTGGTGTGTGACGAGGCTTGGGTAGAGGATTTCTCAGTTTCACTGGTGGCATCATTGAAAGGGGAGAATCACAAATGGATGGTGATAGGGGTGTATGGACCATCAGGGGGGGCTCGTTTGGAGGATATTTTTGGAGGAATTAGGGAGAATTCGGGAGAGGTGGCTACTGCCATGGTGTGTAGTGGGGGATTTCAATGAAGTTATTTTTTTGGACGAGAAGAACAGGGCGAGGAGAAGAACAAAGGGGATGAACATTTTCTGTGATTTTGTGGATCAACAGGAACTTATAAGTCTTCCCATCTCGGGTGCAAATTTCATATGGTCAAATTTCCAAGATAATCCTGCTTTGAGTAAGGTGGACCACTTCCTGGTATCCGTGGATTGGGAGGATTACTTTTCGCCGTTAAGCGTGACCGCCTTACCCAGACCTGGGTCGGATCATATGCCCATTTTATTAAAAAGAGGGGAGGTGGATCGAAGCACGGGGTCATATCCCTTCAGGTTTCAAAATATGTGGCTTCTTCATCCGGGGTTTGTTGATATGGTGAGAGGTTGGTGGGAGGAATTGGAGGTTTCGGGTCCCCCGGGGCAAAGATTTTGCTTGAAGCTGAAAGGGATTCGGGATCGCCTCTGTATTTGGAATTGCGAGGTGCTTGGGAATATCGAAACCAGGAAGAGAAGGTGTTTGGAAGAAATTCAGAAGTGGGACAAGGAGGAATTGGAGGGGCTCTAGGAAGAGGAGAAGAAAGCTAGGAATGATTTGAGACTAGATTTTGAAAGGATTTTGGCTATGGAAGAAGTGATGTGGCAACAGAAATCCAGAGTTCAATGGTTAAAAGAGGGTGACAGTAACACGAAGTTCTTTCATAAGATGGCAAACATGCGGAAGTCCATCAATGGCATACATCGTCTTAAAATTGGGGAGGAGAGGGTGGAGGATGAAGAGGAAATTATGAGGCACGTGGAAAATTATTTTTAGCAATGTATTCGGAGGGGAGACCCCACCGTCCAAAGGTGGATGGTCTGGAGTTACCCCACCTCGCGGATGGTCAAGCTAAATTGTTAGAGAGGTCGTTTGAGGAGGAAGAAGTGAAAAAGGCAGTCTGGCTTATGGATGGTGACAAGGCCTTGCGACCGGATGGGTTTACATTAGCTTTTTATAAGGCTTGTTGGAACGGGATTAAAGGGGACCTGATGTTGGTAATGAAGGATTTCTTTGAGAAAAACGTTCTTGACAAAGGAAGTAATGCCTCATACATAGTTCTGATTCCAAAAAGGTGGGAGTGGATCAAGTGACGGACTACAGGCTGGTGAGTCTCGTGGGAAGCACTTACAAGATCATCGTCAAATGTTTGGCTCTAAGACTAAAACAAGTTTTCCCGACTATTGTGGCTAAGGAGCAAGGAGCGTTTCTACAAGGGAGAACTATGGTGGATGGTGTATTATGTGCGAATGAATGTATTGACAACCATATGCGTGGAGGGAAACCGGGGATGATTTGCAAGCTAGATCTGGAGAAGGCATACGGCCATGTAAATTGGGAGTTTGATGTATGTGATGATGAGGTGTGGCTTTGGGGTTAAATGGAGGGAGTGGATGTGGAAATGTATCAGTTTGGCGTCATTCTCGGTTATGATTAATGGAGTCCCGGAGGGTCACTTCGGGTGTAGTAGGGGATTGCGTCAAGGGGATCCTTTATCTCCTCCTTTGTTTCTATTGGTGGCAGAAGTTTTGGGGGCTTTGATTGGGAGGGTAGTAGAGGTGGGGATGTTAGAGGGCTTTGCAGTGGGTTAAAGGGTTACTCATGTGTCTCATCTCCAGTTTGTGGATGACGCTATTATATTCTGTGATAACTTTCAATGGCAGATAAGGTTGTTTCGGTGTGTGCTTTGATGCTTCGAGGCGGTATCCGGTCTTCGTCTAAACCTTGCTAAGAGCTCCTTAATAGCGGTTGGGGATGTGCTAAACTTGGACCAACTAGCAACTGATTTGGGATGCAGGATGGGACAACTTCCAATCACCTATCTAGGCTTACCACTTGGTGCCACTTTCAAGCAAAAGGATATTTTGAGCCCGGTTGTGGATAGGATGAGGAAGAGATTAAGTGGTTGGAAGGCCTGTTATCTTTCGAAAGGAGGGAGGCTTGCTTTGGTCAAGTCATCTTTGGCAAGCATCTCGATCCACTTTTTAATCTTTATTGGTGGCGCCATCATCAATGTGTTAGGAGATGGAGAGGATTCAATGGGATTTTCTTTAGAGAGAGGGGAAGGATGACAAGGGCCTGCACTTGGTGGCATGAGACCGGGTGTGCACTCCTAAGGATAAAGGGGCCTATGAATAGGGCTTTGTTATGCAAATGGTTGTGGAGATTTGGGTAGGAGGATGGACACTTGTGGAAGCAGGTGGTGGCTGCAAAATTTGGTTGCATGGATGTTTGGGAGCCCATGGTTCCTAGCGGCCCGTGGAGAGGTATCATGCCCCTTATAAGCCTCTTTAAAGGGGGCTTTGCTTGTGAGGTGGGCGATGTTAGTCACACTCGATTTTGGGAGGATGTTTGGTGTGGGGAAACACCTCTATAGTTGGCATTTCTTGATATTTTTGTGTTGGCGGTGAATCCTAATGCGATGGTGGTATCTTATATGTTGGATATGGGAGAGGAGGTAGTATGGTAGCCAGTTCTAAGGAGGGCAGTGTTTGACTGAGAGATCCCAAGGATAGCCCTCCTCCTAGATAGGCTCTAAGAAGCTCGTATTAGAAGGGGATTGGTGAATCGGCGAGTGTGGGTGAAAGGGAAAGACGGACTGTTTACGGTGAAGTCTTGCTATGACTTGATTGAGAACGTTGTGGCGATAGAAGGGCCTTGGGATGCAACGTGGTACAAGGCGGCTCCTCTCAATGTCCAGTTCTTTTTATCAATAACGGTTTTGGATAAAATATCAATAATGGACATGCTGCGGAAAAAAAGGCTTCTACCTAACGAGTATTTGTTTACTATGTTATTAGCAAGCGGAATCATGCTCCCATATGCTCATCCATTGCCCTTTCACGTGGGAAGTTTGGTGTGAAATGGTGAGGGACTTCGGACTTACTTTTGTCGCCCCTTCGAATTTAATAGGTCTTCTTCTTGGTTGGAGAACACCTGCGCTCAACAGTATGGGAAGAAGGACTTGGAGGCTTGTTCCTGCGGCAGTTTGTTGGGCAGTTTGGAGGGAAAGAAATAACAAAGATATAACAGGGTCTTTCAAGGCCATACGGAACCAATATACCAAGTGTACAATCGGGCTAGAGACTTACTCATCTTTTGGGCTTGAAGATGTAAGGGGTATGAGGATTTCCCCCCAGGGGCTCTTGTCAGGGACCAGGCTTAATACTATTGGTATTATTTAAGGGGGTTTAAGGGGCTTGAGGCTGAGGGCTTCTTCCCTCATTTTTGTTGGTCTGTGGGTTTTGGGGATCTCTCATTCCTTGTTTGTACCTTTTTCTCCTATCTTATTAATAAAATTTTTTCTCATTAAAAAAAAAAAAAACCTCAAATATGTACCCCTACAAAAAGACATAAAAATAAAGTGTAACAAATAAATAACTCACTACTAACTAATGAAATAAAATCCTAAACATACAACTAAAGTCTCCCGGGCCTAGAACAACATATGAGCTCCTACTCGAACCAAAGCAATGGTTTAAATCTCTTGCGACGCCTTTGATAGGTCCGAAAAGTACCCCTGGATCGGATGTCCTCATCACAGTAAAATGAATCTTTGATTTTAGAATAACAAATAAGAGGAATCAATGGGAAGAATAAATAAGAGAGAAGAAAGAAGAAAAATAAGAAGAAAGAGAAGAAGATAAGATGGAGACGAAATAGTACTTAGTGTGGGCAATCACCTACCTCACAAGCCATTGGACATTACTATTCTTGAGTTCAAGTTTAGACACCAAAAAACTTGAAGAAGAAGAGTTCCACTCATGGAGAGCAAGAAACCAATCACAATTTTTTTTTAATGCCATCATAGCATAATCAAAACAATAGAAGGGGGGGGGCTCCTTTTATAGCAAAAAAACAGCCCTTTAGTTTTCCTTACAATTCACCTTCTAAAAACATAAAAAGAAACTCTCTAGAATATAAGAAAAAAACTTGCTAAATTATAAAAAAGAAACACTTCTAAAAACATTTTCTAATTTTAGAAACTATGACTTCTAAGACTCAATTTTGTTGATTGCTGAGATCCCCTTAGTAATTTAGCCATAACTTATCCAAATCACATCGGATTCTTAAAATCTTAGTCTCATTGGAATGATATCTGAATAACCTTTTAAATAGCGCACCAAAATCAAGCCAAAAAGACAAGTTTTGACATCAGAAAACTTGGGCTAAAAGTTAGTGGCTAGATTACAACTTAAAACCCTTAATGATAGTAAGACTACTAACATAATCCAACTCAAATAGAAACTCTAATCAGCTACTTTGATTTCAAATAATGTGCCAATGATGTTCTCCCATATGTCTTCTTGTGTGGACCCCACTAAGAGGCATGTGGGTTCCACGTGGTCTTCTATGTCCGCATCAAAGTTTCTAAGGAGAAACTGATGTAATCTATTTAAAGTGGACCTCCCCTGCATTTTTAATGGAGAAGAATTTGAGTTATTGTCTTCTTTCAAAGTTGGGCTTTGGTTGAGGTTTAGGTTGGACCTCCCTAGTACACCATATGGCTGGGTTGTTGGTGTTTATATTTTTTCTACTTCTTATCTTTCTCATACCACCATCTACAAGTAACCAAGCTGCATTGTTCTGAGTCTGTTCTAGTTGTTGCTGAAATTACTTGAAAGGGATCCAATCGACTGCGGCTATCCGTACTACTTTCATCCACTGCCAGTTGGAGAGACATGTTAGTCTTCAACTATAGCATATGTTTACCTTGCTGCTACCTATAGGAGGCTTCCAAGTACGATAGTACCATGTTGTTGTTTCCAGATTCTCTTCACTGAATATGTTTTAAATCATGAAGTCTCAGTCCTTAACTTTCCTCTATCTATAAACCTGAGGGTGTTCAGTGTTTCTTGAAGTGATAGATTAAGTAGATGGGTTATTCTGTCCTGCTGAAGTCATGAATTCAGACCTGAGTTTCAGCCATCTTATATACTTTATTCAAATTGTCTGATATTTTGTGTGCTAGTCTCTCTTATATGGAACTACTAGCTTACCAAAAAATAAACTAAAATAAAATAAATTTCGTGACCATCTGAAACTCGTAACATTGGCTGCCCAGAGAATTCCAGAATTCCTACTTTGGGATTTTCTTGCTTCTAACCCTACTTAAGTTTTCTGTTGGACCTATTTATCTTCTGATTGAACCCTTGGGCCCATAACCCGCAGGAGCTTATTGGTCCTTAGACCATCTTGCATCAGCTTGGTTCTCCTAAATCTAGTTGAAATATTGTTTTAAGTCTAGTTGAAACATTGGGCATTTTTTAGGCCTGAATTTTGCCAGTCCACAAAGCCCATGATCATAAGTGCGTAAAAGAAAGTAATTTACTCTGAACAAAAATATTGTGTTTTATTATGTTTACTATAAAATGTAAGATCCGAGTCTATGTTAGCCAGCTAAGCCTCCTTGACTGGGTTTAAGACTTCTGCCTGTCTCCTGAGCCATAATTTTGAGCTTAGTTTTACCCAATGACAGCCCTAGCCATGACCATCACAACTGGGTGAAGGTGACTACGTTGTTGAAACTGCAAGGGTGATGGAGTGACTGTGACAACGGTGATGATGCCTTCTCTCTCTCTCTCTCTCTCTCTCACTCATTTCTTCTCTTTTGTCTATGCAACTAGACCCATGGGCATTCAAGGTTTGTTCCTTTAGGTCCAATCCTATAACCCCTCCAAGTTGAGTCTATGAGCAAGCCAATCTGGAAAGGCTGTTCAGATGAGAGAGCTATTGGTGACAACTCATGTGACCCGTGGAGATTTCCTGGATATTTTGCTTATTTTCTTGTTTTTTCTCTTCGTGTAGAAGTTTCTACTCTTGTGGCTGCTTGTGCAAGTTATGGTTTCTTTTCCTGAAGAGAACTCTAGCTACTATTATAAATAGTTTATACCCTCATTTCTTCTTAATGAAAAAAATTGAATATTCTCCTGTAACCTTGTTTTATTTAAGAGGTGACGCTTCGCTTTCCTGCAGCGGGGATACTCCATCATCCCCTTCTTTTGGGTTGGTGAGAATCCATTATTCGTTTTACTGCCTATATCCCCAATTATTCTCTTTCTTTTATTTTCTTTCCTCTTATTTATTTTTTATTTTTTTAGGATCCCCATCAAAGTGCTCCAACTCTCTTTCTGATTACAATCCTCTCTAAATGTCCTTTTTTAGTTCTCCTGATCTATTTCCATTTCTCCTTGCAATTGTCTCTTTGGACCTCAAAAATGGAACACAATCGTAGGTATTTACATCCTATCATCCTCCGAAGCTTACTAGGGAACGTATGAGGGTATGGTGTAATATCTGCATTTTGAGTACAAAAAGAAACAAGAACTACATCCCAATTTAGACCTTCCAATTCTCTAGCGATTTTTAAGGATCAACATCTAGTTCTCGAAAAAAAAAAAAAAAACTTGAGCAGTCTTTGTACAATCAATATCATTAGTGGAATACAAAAGGATAACAATGATAGCTATCCCATATTCTCTACCTGCAATCACCCCCTTGAGAATCTTCATTGGCTTTGTTACAAGAACAACAACAACAAACAGCCTTATCCTAACTATTTGGGGTCGGCTACATGAATCCTGTTTCGCTATTCTTTTCTATTTAGGGCTATATATGCTGTTAAATTACATGCTGCAATGTCTCTCCTTACCACTTCAGTTCTTCTAGTACCTTCAACTTCTATCGTGTCACTCCTCACTGCCGTAGTCATTGGTCTTCATTGCACATGACCAAACCATCTCAGTTGATTTTCCCTCATTTTATCACTTATTGGTGCTACTACCTCTAAGCTCCTGCGAATGGATTTATTCCGAATTCCATTTTTTCTAGTCTTGCCACTCATCCATCTCAACATCCTCTTTTCAACGACACTCATTTTAGTGGTTGTTTGTTGGCTGCCCAACATTCTGCTCCATAAAGCATAGCTGGTCTTATAACTGTCCTATAAAAATTTCCCTTTAATTTTAGTGGTATTCGTTTATCACACAACACTCCAGAAGCACCTCTCCATTTCAACAATCCCACTCTAATTCTATGAGCAACATCATCTACAATGTCTCCCTCTTTGTGCATGATTGAACCAAGATAACGAAAATGGTCACTCCGATGTATCTCTTGGTTATCAATTCTAACTACTTCATTTCTACTAATATTTTTGCTAAACTTGCATTCCATATATTCTGTTTTAGTTTGGCTTATCTTAAAACCATTTGATTCTATAACATCCCTCCATAGTTTTAACTTGGCATTTACCCCCTCTATAGTCTCATCAATCAACACAACATCATCAACAAACAACATACACCATGGTACTTCCTCTTGTATACGCCTAGTCAACTCATCCATAACTAAGGCAAAAAGGTACAGACTCAACACTGACCCTTGGTGCAAGTCTCTTGTGATCACAAACTCACTTGTCTCTCCCCCGATTGTCTTAACACTAGTTATCACTCCATCATACATATCCTTAACTAGGTCAATATATCTACTTGAGATCCCTTTCTTATCCAAAACCCACCAAATGATTTGTCTTGGTACTCTATTGTATGCCTTTTCTATGTCAATAAATACTATGTGAAGATCTTTTTTTTGAAATTAAGATCTTTCTTCTTCTCTTTATACTTTTCCATTAATCACTGAAGTAGGAAACTAGCTTCAGTTATTCATCTCCCAAGCATAAATCCAAACAGGTTTCAGACACTCTAGTTTCACGTCTTTAGTCGATACTCAATCACTCTCTCCCATCTTCATTGTATGGCTCATAAGCTTGATCCCACGGTTTTTGGTGTAATTTTGAATATCACCCTTGTTCATGTAGATAGGAACCACAATACTTTTCCTCCACTCATCTGACAATTTTTAGTTTTAATGATTTTATTAAAAAGCTTAGTTAACCATGATAAGCTATCGTCTCCCATACATTTTCAAACCTCAATTGGGATACCATCTGGTCGTAGTGCCTTACCTATCTTCATCATCCTCAAAGCCTTTTTAACTTTTGACACTCTAATCCTACAAAAATATCTATGATCTTTAATCTCCTCTACTCTGCCGATTCCTAAACCAACATTCCTTACATGATCCTTATTAAATAATTCTTGAAAATAACTCTTCTACCTTTCTTTAATCTCTTCATCTTTTACTAAGACTCTTTGATCCTCACTTTTAATGCATCTAACATGGTCTAGATCTTTACATTTCCTATCCCTTATTCTAAATAGTTTATATACGTCCATATCACCATCCCTAGCACCTAACTTATGATAAAGGTCATTGTATGCCTTAAATTTAGCATCACTTACAGCTTTCTTAGCTTCTTTTTAACATTTTTATATCTTTTTAAGTCTTCTGCCAATCCTTATATCAAGATTTTTTTAGCTCTAATGGTTATTTGAACTTCATCATTCCACCACCAAGTTTCTTCGGATGGTTGCATTTTCCTTCTAGATTCTCCAAAAACCTCTTTTACTATTGTAATACAACCAGCCATTTCATTCCACATGACATTTATATCTTCTGCCAAATCCCATTTCTCTTTGGTTTTCAGTTTATCTCTAAACTTTGCTATTTTTTCATTTTTAGGTTCCACCATCTAATTCTTGTGTAATTAATGTCTCGTTTCTTTCTTTTCCATCTTTTAATATGAACATCTAACACCATTAGCCTATGTTGTGTGGTTAGACTATCCCCTGGAATAAATTTACAATCTTTACATATCGACCTTTCTATCCTCCTAGTAAGAAAAAAAGTGGCTTCTATTTAATCCACTTTTGAAAGTGACCAAATGTTCTTCTCTTTTTTTGAAGTAAATGTTTGTTATTGCAAGATCATATGTCATTGCAAATTCTAGGATTGTTTCTCCAGCCACATTCCTTTATCAAAATCCTTATCCTCCACTGGCTTTGTTATATAAATAAAATGTTCATCAGTACAGCTGGCTATAGCTACAATGGGAATTCTAACCCTTTTTTTTGCATGATTGTGCCATATCCTTCATTGTCTTTGCTGATGGAATTATCATCATCAATGTCTTATTCAAATCTGCTGGTCATCTCCCACTTACACCATTTTAGGAGCAAGGTTCAAAATATCGTTATCGCGACTCGTATCGCAGACCCGAGATACGGGTACGTCTTGCGTATCGCAGCTTATC
>JAOXJP010082663.1:0-28944 GCA_025762735.1 Platanus orientalis | reverse complement strand
GAGAGAGAGAGAGAGTGGTGATTTTTAACAATCACTCTTACCAATCAATAGTAATAGTTAGAATTTGTAGTTATTAACCAAACAAAGTGAAAGAAGCTTCCCTCCTTTAGATCAAAACTGAATTTTTTGACTCAAGGGGTTATATATATATATATATCTTATTGATCAAAAATAAAAAATGGTGATAAATTCATCCACTAATCAACAATTTTGATTTTTAGGAAGTATCCTGATCAGCCAATAAGAAGGGCTTCAGTGTCGGCACCATTCCCTTTTAGGCGAGGAGGGATTTGAACCCTTGATACAGTTATGCTAGCCACGTACCCTAATCCTCTACCAGAATACACCACTCATGGTAGATTTCTTAGTTTGACCTTCTGTCTTATTTCTGCATGACAAGAGCTGAAGAATCGAGGAGAGTTGTGCCCCTTTCAAGGTAAACTAACATGTCAACCAACCGGAAGAAAATTAGGTGCAAACTACCAACCCTGTTAACCAAGAGCTTTAACTACAGTGTCAGTTGCACTATGTTGCTTTGGGCTACACACAAACACTGACATGACCAATGCAAAGTATATCCTTAAAAAAATAATAAGAAAGTCGAAAAATCTACATAATCATGGATTAGCCCAACTGGCTCAATCAAGACACCGAAAAAGGCAATCAGGCATTTTTGTTTTTGTAAAAGCATCAATATTAACAATTTAGCACACGTTTGTTAAGAGTACATTTACCAAAACATCTTCAAGATGCCTCTATTTTTTTTTTTTTTTCTGTTCTCTTTCAACGGAGTTCATAAAACATATAGTAGAGAAATCTCCACAATAAGGGATTAGCACAACTGGCTCAGTACACTGAAAAGTCAATCTTAAGACATCTTTGTTTTTTTTTATAAACATCATTAATAATTTAGCACAAGCTTGTTAATAATTTATTTACCAAAACATCATCAAGTTGTCTTTATTTTTTTTGGTTAAATTTAGCTGATAAAACCTGAGCTGCAAGTCATGCTCCGGGTTGGGCAAAGGTAGCCCAAAATTGGCCTAAAGTGCTCATACTCAGTCCGAGCCCAAACCCATCCCAAAGTAGGTCAGTTCAAACTTGTTTCAATTTTAAAAATGCGAGCTTCAGGTCGGGTTCAAATTGGCCCAACTTGCTGGCCCAAACTTGGTGGCGTGTGGGTTGAGATTGGACCAAATTCAGGCTGGCCTAAATTAACTGTCCATAGGCCAAGTTCAGACAAGTTTAGACTGACTACATACTTAGTTACACTGAGTATGAGCCAAGTTTAATCTAAGTTCGGCTGGCGTTCAGGCTTTTATATATTACTATAGTTAAGGCTGGGTCAAATTGGGCTTAGGGTTAGGCTACTGCCTGACCAAGTTCAGCCTGTGTATTATTTTGGCCCTTAAATCTAGGATACAAACTTGGCCCAAGCTCAAATTAATAAAGCCCTACCCATCCAAATTTTGGGACGAACATATTGGGCTTCAGGCTAGCCCAACCCAATTTACAACTATACATAGGACGGACTAATGCTTACATGCTGTTTCACAAAGGATTGGCTCGCAACAAATGCTAGCCAATGTCTTGAATTTGTTACAAGCTAAAATTCAGATTTTGGTTGGTGAGAACTGCCCAAGTAAGAGCCTTCGTCTGAACAATATGTTAGCCATACGATTGGTCTTGAAATATAAGGACTTTAATTAATTTTGTTAAATGAAAATTTGCCATAATGGTGATTGAAGATTTGAAGTACTTTTCCCTATCATTCTTCTTGCTCTGTATCAGGATTGATTTCCCAGTGAATTAACAACATATTAGCTTTGCAAGGTTCTTCCCGTCTTCAAGGATTTTCTTAGCATTTCATGCCTTCAACAAGCTTGGCTAATAAAGGCGCCATAAAATGAAGAAAAGTTTCAAAAGTTCATTAGAAGAAATAAAATTAAAGGATGAAAATGGGACTTTTGATATAAAATTCTTGGTCCCATATGTGGGTATGACAAACATTGTATGTATCTCATAATATTTCTTACATCAAACACCAATCTAATTTAATGCATTGGCTATATGATCCATCACATTATCATAGATGATTAAAGGTACTGCATAAAAACAAAAAGAAAGATAAATACATTTTCATCTGATCGAACAATGTATGGATTTTGGCTTTTAGTTGATTTGTGGATCCATCCCCACTTCTAACTGCAGCCGCATCGGCAACCATTGGCGGGACCCTCGTGATTTGGCAAGATCCCTTACCGAATACCAAGGTCAGCCGAGCATCAGAGGCAGACACATCAGTGCTGCAAAGTGAAAAGTGAAAAGCACCCCCAAAAAAAGTGTATATCACTTTTTTGATGCTGATGTGTCCGCCCCTGATGCTGGGCAGTCCTTGGTAAGGGTCTATACCGGAATTGCTGGCTATGGGGTTTGATACCCTAACCTCCTTTGGAGAGGCTATACCGTGCCTTGTTTCTTGAAGAGGCAGATACTTCTAAAACACTATTCCCTTACATCAAATTACTATTGCAATTTCATTACAATGTAGGAATCCATGTTGGTTTATAATTTATTTTATTTTATTTTTGATATAAGACATAACATAGATAAATTAAGTAGAAAGGGGCTACTCAAAGGCAGCAACATCAAAGTTCAGGTCACCCACAAACTAGAGCGGGGGAGATAAGGACCAAACCTCAAGCAATTTGAACGCAGCACTATGCATGGCTAAGTGGTCAGCCACATAATTAGCACAGTGTTTTACATGAGAACATCTGAAAACAATAAAAGTTTGAATAAGATCAAGACAATCATGGATGAGACCGCAGCACTGCATTCGGCCATCAACGAAGAGACTGCAAGACACCGATCTGATTTAGCATGTACAAACGAAACCCTCCAATCTCAAACCATGACTCCAACACCACCAATATGCGAGTTCCATTTTGTTATGGAATTAAGTTTAGTCTTATCATTAGTTTGATGCTTTTCAATAAATTTTAGGTATTTCTTCTAAAAGTAAGTATTGTTCTCAATATTTTAGCATGATAAATTGTGTTTTCATCTTTTTAAAGTTCCAAGATTATGTGTTCCCTAGGAAGGGTTAAGAATCCGTGAAATTGTTTTAATGCATCTATATGTATCTTCTTCTATGTAACATTAATTTGAAAGATTAATATATTAAAAGTAAATGGACTGTTTTGAATAAGATTAGTTTGTTTTGAAACATGTATTGCATGTAGGATAAGAAAGTTTACAATCGAAACTCTAATGGAACTTAAACCCTAAAGACAAAGTGAGTGTGTAACAAGTGAAAAGTGTCATTTCCATCCTGGGAATGCTATGGTGATCTCCATTTACAGGAGCATATGTGAGAAACAGTGAAAGAGTGTACAAATCCCTTGTGATTAGGTGTTAGATAATTTTTTCTGCTCACAGAAGAATATGTGAGAATCAATAGTAAGCGTTGAAATCCCTCATCACTAGGAGTTAGATTGTGATATTCGCACTCAAGATCATATGAATGACAGTATTAAGTGAGCCCCACCATTAGGGATCATATGGTGGTGTATCCACACATAGGAGTGGTCATATGATAGTGTTAAGTGAGCCTCACCAATAGGGATCATATGATGGTATCCGCATGTGGGAGCATACATGCGATATTGTTAAGTGAGCCCCACCATTAGGGATCATATGGTGGTATCCACACATGGGAGCATACATGTGAAAGTGTTAAGTGAAAACTTAAACGTACAAATCTGTATTAAGTGTTTTGAAAAAAAAAAAGAAGAAAAAAGTAAAGATTAGATTTTCAGTTAAATGTTTTAGAAAAAAGTTAATATTTCTATCATCCATAGTTTTTTATTTGAATTCAGTTTATGTTTTGCTTTGAATTATGCTTAGCTCATATTTTTATAAAAATCAAATCCTATATGTTGGCCTCATCTTGAATTTAAATGTTTTGGGTTACATATAGGATTCCTATGAAGGTGTATTGTCTTTGCAAATTATTCATGCTAAGTCTTGATCCATCTTTTCATTGTATTCTATATATAATTTCTTTCAAGCCCGTCAAGCTCACCAAGTTGACAAATGATTTTTAGATTCGGACTTGATGGAGTTTGACAGCATTGGAGGTTTCCTTGGAGATGTTGTGGTGCAATGAAGGGTGTTTATTTATGCTTATGTTCAGTGCATTAGATTTATTATTTTGGACTTGACTTAACAATTTTTAGCTGGAGATTTAATT
Source organism: Platanus orientalis (assembly GCA_025762735.1). Classification (NCBI taxonomy): domain Eukaryota; kingdom Viridiplantae; phylum Streptophyta; class Magnoliopsida; order Proteales; family Platanaceae; genus Platanus; species Platanus orientalis. The sequence continues at coordinate 24,689 of JAOXJP010082663.1, read as the reverse complement.
GTTGGTTTTTCGTTCATGGATTTTCAACATAATATATCTTGCATAGGTGATTTGGGTTTCCTAGATATTTTATTAAAATTGAGATAATTGTTAACAATGTCAGAATATGAGCAGGTTTTTTATGGATTATGAGATCATTGCTAATGTCATGTGGTATGGAAATTTGATGAGATTTTCTACTACAAATGTGAATGTTTATTTAGAAACTTTAGCTGCTTATTGGCCATATTTGGCATATAGTAGGAAAAAAAAAGAAGAAAAGAAAAAAAAATATAGCTTTGGAAGTATAAGAGTGAAGGATGTGATTTGGGTTACCCATGAAGGGGTAATTCGGTCATGAAAGAGTTGGTAGCAGAGCCCTAGATTTTAGACTCTGTAGACACTTAGAAGAGAGAATTTAGGAATTGATCTTGGAAATTAGAAGTTGATATTGGATAGACAAGTAACCAAAATTTGAGTGGTTGATTGATGTTATACTTGGGGATTATTTGTTTAATAATGTAGTCTGAAACATTGAGAATGATCAATTATTTATGAGAGTTTGACCTTAAGTTTAATTTGATGATTTTTAAGAGAAAATGTCATCGTGTAAGTTTACTGCTTCAGCCTCCCACCCAAAAGCTAATAATCTGACTGGTGTGTTTCAAGCCAGAAGGAACCTCGTGGAAGTAGTGAAGAGACATGTAAATGCTGATGATAATCTTGGATGTAGATATGTAGAGATTGAATGTAGTATTATTAAACAATTTAGGTGGATGAGACCACCTGAATTCAAGGGTTCTCCAAATCCGATGGAAGCGGAGGCATGAAGGTTACAACTCGAAAAGATATTCGATGTGATTGGTTGCACTGAGGTGTAAAAGATTTCTTTTGCCACCTTCATGTTGAAGGGAGAAGTGGGACACCAGTGTAGGACTACTAAGGAAACATTTTTGATCGAGGAAGATGAACTAGTGAGTTGGGACATGTTCTTGAAAACTTTTTGTGAGAATTATTTTATGGAGAAGGTTAAAGATGAGAAGGAACTAGAATTCATTGAGCTAGTCCAGGGAAATAGGACTATGTTACATTATAAGGCCAAGTTCACTGAATTGGCCTATTTCACTCCCCACATAGCGGTTGTTGACACTCAGAAAGCTATGAAGTTTCAATATGAATTGTGACTGAGCACTTGGACTCAAATGGCCGTGCTGAGATTGATGATGTTTTCTGATGTGGTTGGGACAACAAAGGTAATTGAGAGGGAATGTGAAGACCTCTAGAAATTTCAGGATAAGAAGAAGAAGCATCTTAGTCAAGAAGGATTTCTCAGAGGAAGAGACCATAGTAAAGCCTTTAAGAAGAAGACCAATGTCAAATAAAAAACTAAGGTGTAGTATTAAAGGGATGTAGTGGCATGTTTGAAATGTAGGAAGTTGCATAAGGGTGTTTGCTACTGTGAATCTAAGGCATGCTTTACGTGTGGCCTGGTGGGCCATCAAATCAAGGATTAGCCGATTTTATAGAATGAACAAGTGACTAAGCCCTCAGATGGGAACAAGAGGCCAAAATTCTAGGGTCATGTTTATGCCCTTACCCAACATGATGCAGATGCATCCAACACAATTGTGTTAGGTACCATTCCTTTGTTTTTCCACACTGTTGGAGTTTTGATTGATCTTGGATCAACGCACTCTTCCATGTTTGACATCTATGTGAAATATGATAATTCTACACCTAAAACACTAGACTTTGAATTAATTGTATCCACCTCTCTCAAAGAAAATATGATATCAAAGTTAGTGTGCAAGTCATGCGTCTTCAAGATAGAGAGTTAATGGCTAACCTAATTAGGTTGAGGATGCAAGACTTCAATGTGATTCTAGGCATGGAATAGTTGGCTGCTTACCATGCCACCATAGAATGTTATAAGAAAAAAAATATGTTCAGTATTCCAAACCAACCAAACTTTGTATTTCAAGGGACACGGGGAAAACTTGTTTCCAAGCATGATTTATGCAATCCAAGCAAAAAGACTGCTTTAGAAGGGTGGTCAAGGCAATCTAGCTTATGTGATAGACACCTAGAAAGAAGAGAGGAAGATTGAAGATATCCCCTGTGGCTGCGGGGGCGCCCACTTTGGCATGTGTGGGTGCGTGCAGGCCAACTCCTTTTTGTACAAGGGTTGGGCTTCGCTTGGAGTTGCCACCAACTCGGGGTTTAACCAATGGAATTGGACATTGGTTCTCCTCTCCCGAAGAGGAGAAGTCTAGACCTAAAGGTCTAGGGTTTAACTCCTAACACTGATCCGTGTTCCTAAGATTTAGGGTAAGTTGTTTGGTTGCACTTAGGAAAGATGTTAGGCACCCCAAATACCCGCTTTTTTAGGGTAGTTTCTCCCACTCATACAAGTTTTAATCCTATATCAATGCCCATGCTTTGTTATTGTTGAATTAGAAGCTTGCTAGATTTTTATCAGGCTTAACACTTGTTTTTACACTTAACGCCTGAATTTAATTCAGGGTGAAAATCAGGCGTCGTCTTATGAATAGTCTAAAACCTGGTCTTTATTTTGCTATACTCTAATTGCAGGAGACCCCTCATGGGTTAGGTCTTTAAAGGGATAATGGACCCCTATAAATGGTTCACTGGTTGGTTCCTTAGGGTCAAGTATTAACCCTAATGGAAGGGAGAGAAAGGGAAAGAAATTTTATTTTTTTGTCTTACAGGCTTAATGCTTGATTTTCCAACGCCTGAATTTTGATTTAGGGTGAAAATCAAGCATTGGAGAAGCTGATCAGGTTGGCATCTTTGTGCCATATTTTGGGATGTTTTGGTGGGTTCTAACACTATAGGACCCGTGGTTTGAGTTAAGGGAAGTTTCCTAGAGTTGCACTGTACAACCTTAGGGGGTCTTGGCTTTAGGCCACGTGGAGATATAATCTCCCAAAGTAGGCCACTCAGTCATCTGTTATAAACCTAACGCCTATTTTTTGGTTTAACGCCTAGATTTTCAACTCTTGAATTTTAATTCAGGAGAAATTCAGGAGTTGGGTGCCAAACCAGCAGCCAACTTAGGGTTTTGGGCCACCAAAGTGGGGCCTAGAGGAGTAGGGTTTCTCCTGGGTCCTTGTACTACACTTAAGGTACACACACATTTAATTTAATTTAAAAAAAATGGTTTTTAGCCCAGGCTTAATGCTTGAAATTCATCCCAATACCTGAATTCGTTTGGATAGAAATAAGGGCCCACAGAGGTGTACATGCATAGGAATGGACTTTAGAAGCTAATTTTGCCATGGGACAGGGTTGGAGAAGAATTAGGGCTCCCTGGGGTGGGTCCCAGATCTTAACACCTGATTTTTCTCCCGATGCCTATTTGTTCAACGCATGATTTTTAATTCACTAAAAAATTAGGCATTAGTTATTAGGAGAAAATCCAGCAGCTAGATTTCTCAATTTTGGAACCCTTAGGGTTTTGAAAAAATTATGAAATTAAGCATGCTAGTAGAGGACATATACATGAACATCATATAAAAATTTGAGCTTTAGAACATGCACATAAAATTCAAACTAAAATAATTAAATATTCATTAAAACTAGGTCTCAAAAGACCTAGTTTTAGGGGTTTGTTTGGAGGGCCATCTCAAGGCCTTCCATAGCTCTATAAATTATGAAATTAAATGTAGTATCTAGCATATATGTCTAGTATAATATAGTCAAATTTGGGCTCAATCATCCCTCTACAAAAATCACAAGAAAATCGGCACTGAAATGGGTTAAAAATGAAAGCAAGTAGAGGATGTTGAGCCTCTACTATATAACCCGAGTTAAAGCAGTGCTCTAGCATGAATTAGACACCATAAGAGCACGCTAAATTGACATATGATGAAGGGGGGTGAATTGAACTTGATTTTAGGCTTACCTTGGGTCCAAAGTGGCCTGGGGTTGTGAAATTCTTCATCTTTTCCTTCTTCTTCTTCTTCCTTTACCTTAGAAATTTTTATGGTTTTTGTTGCCAACCCAAAGCTGCACGAATTTGGGGCTATAGGCCAACCCAAGGCTACACGAATTTGGGGCTATTTATAGCCCCAAATTGGTGTAATGGAGGTGGAGATTGAGCTTGGGATTTGTTAGGTTGACGGCTAGGATGATGTCTATCCTAAAATAGGTGGATGGCTAAGATTGAATTTTGGTGAAGGGCTAGGATTGATTTGAGCTAAGGGGCATGAATATGTGAGGTGGCTAGATGGAGGGTTGGATTAGGTATGTTGTTTTTTGAATTGAGGGTGAGATTAGGGGTGTGCTATTGAGCATGGATGGGGAAAGGTAGATGGGAGACATGGGAGATGCCTTTTGGCAAAACCCCATTGGTTGCAATGTTCAAGGGGAATGCATGGGGTGCTAATTGGGAGGGTGTGATGGGTTCTCTAAGGATTTGAAATTCAAGAGATTGATCTAAGGGTGGTGAGAGAGAGAGAGAGGATGGGAAGATTCTAATCCAAGGATAGACAAAATTTGCCTTAAGGTGTGAATGCATTAAATGTCATTAATGAGCTAAGTTGAAAAATCTTAGCTCATCAATGATATTTATTACTTTTTAGGGTTTTCAAACCCTCTCTCTGTTGTCACACCCTGCGAGCATTTGAGCTCAGAAGTTGGCCTAGTCAATGTCATTTTTAGAGGTTACAGATACTCTGGTTGCGCTAGTCTAATCGTAACCAACTTATGAAAAAGGCAAGAGGGTGGACCGAGGGTTTTTTGACCTAAAAAACTCTCATATGTACTCTGATAGGGAAGGATGGTAAAATTGATCATGAAAAATTTTAGGTGAAAGATGGTCCCTGGTTCAGGTGAGCCATAGCCTTCAACTATGTCGAATTATGGCAGCAGAGTAAAAAATCCGGTCAAAAAACTTTTTTTGGGCATTTGGGGAATTCAGGACTGGAAATGCTACTGGTTTTCTATGAATCTCCGACGTGGACTAAATTTGGGGGAATTGAAGCTTTGAGAGTCTTGGAGTCACAACAATTGACATATTAGATATTGGGTTCCCAAGCAATTGCCGAGGACTTTTCGAAGCAGGGTAGTTTAGAGAGATTGAATTTCTGTAGTTACCTGAAGGTTGATGGAATTGAGTTGTTGGACATTCTCTGAATCAGGAGGTCATGAAATGTTCTTTTAAGGACAGGGGTGAAACTGAGAAAATGGACTTGACCTTGCTGTATTCCGAGTACAGGAAAATTTTTAAGGGCATTCTAAGTGCCAAATACAGACGAAAAGTGCTTTTTCTTGGCTTGGGTAAAAATGATGGCTTGGGTTATAGGGTTTCTGTCATCTAGTACAAGTTTGATAGTTTGGAGGCTCTGAATTTACAGTGGGGTGGCCACTGATAAACTAAATTTTTGAATTTAGATGAACTCTCGGGAGTTGGTTGAGCACCTGATTTTTAGACCTGATTTGTAACTCTTTTTGGAGTTTTTTAGGGAATATAAGAAGATAAGTTTTGTGAAAGTTTGCTATCCTTAGACAGTTTTTTGAAGGCCTTGTGATTCCGGAGAGATGAACACCGATTGATCCTGATTGGGAGGTCTGGAGAGCATTCTGACTATATATGAGCAAAATGTAACAAAATAACTTTTTGATCCCTTAGGGAAGATTTGAGGTTTCACAGGGGCTCAGGATTTTGAAGTTCCTTTCTCAAACTTAAAGATTTGAAGCTAAGGCTGGGGCCGAGGCAAGGCAATTGGCCTTTTTGGATTTGGAGGTCGGATGAATCTCTAAGAGCTCTTATAAGGGTCATTTCTTGGCCAGGGTTATCATGAGTTAAGAAATTGGCAGTTGCCCTTCTCGAACAATGTCTAATTTGTAATGAGTTCCCTTGAGCAGGGAGACTCATGGAATCATAGGGTTTGAAATTATACCATTCAGACAATGGGAGAGATTTTGGGGATCCTTTGAGGGTTCGGGGGTAAATGCTCTGAGGTGAAAAGGGTAAAATTGTAATTTTTTACCCGCGGGTTAAAAAAGGTGAAAATGGGATTTCTTCACCTATGATGCTTCATGATAGGAAGGCTTATGTAGACGAAAGAAATTCAGTGATTTGGATGACAAATAGTGAGTTATAGGTCTTTGAAGGAAAAATGGCAAAATAATAATTTTTTCATCTGTGATGCTTTATTAAATAAAGACTTATAGGAGGTGAAAAACTTGCTGATGACCCGGATGAGGTTCTTAAATGTGGACCCTCAAAGTCCTGTCAATGTCTTTGTGAAAGATTAGGGTTTGTCTTGAAATGGTGCATTTTGAGCTGTAATAAGGTGCTTTGACTAGTTCATTTGGGATTAGAGCATCCAAGAAGACCTTTTTGGGAATGCCTAACCTCTTAGAGTCCAGGTTTGTTCTTCCTAAACCAAGGGTTCTTAGAGTCTTGATGCCTATATATTGTTATGCTGTCCTTATGCTATCATATGACCCAAGTCAAAATTTTGGTGTTAACATCCCCATTGTTAGAAATTTTGTAGATGTGTTTCCATAGGTTTCCATAGGGTCTTCTTATCTACCACCAGACAAGGAGATCGAGTTCGCCATCAATTTAATCAGGGGCACTAAGCCTATCTCTATGGCCCTATACCATATGGCACCAGCAGAGTTGGACGAGCTTAATTAGTGTGTAGCTTCGAGAGTTGTTGGATAAGGGATTTATCAATTTAAGTGTGTCACCTTAGGGCACGTTTATGTTGTTCATAAAGAAGAAAAATGGGTTAATGAGGTTGTGCATTAACTACAAATAGTTGAACAAAGTGACAATGAAGAACTAATACCCTTTACTTAAGGTTAATGACCTGTTCGATCAGTTACAGGGTGCTAGGATCTTTTCAAAGGTCGACCTCAGATCTGAGTATAATCAACTTAAGACCAAGAGGAAGGTTGTACCCAAGATTGCTTTTTACACTAGGTACAAACACACTGAGTTTTTGGTGATGTCGTTTCAGGCTGACTAATGCTCTAGCAATGTTTATGGATTTGATGAACCTAATATTTAAGCATTTCTTGGATTAGTTCGTTATAATGTTTACTGATGGTATTTTGGTATATTCTAAGAGTCTCAAGGAATATGAAAAGCATAGGGATTGGTTACAAATGTTAAGAGAACAAAAGTTATATGCCAAGTTCAACAAGTGCAAGTTTTGGTTGGACATTGTGACTTTTTGGGGTATGTGATATTTAAGGATGGAATATATGTTGACCCCAAAAAGGTGGAAGTTGTGGTTGATTGGCCAAGGCTAGCAAATGTATCTGAGATCCGTAGCTTCTTGGCTCTTGCTAGCTATTATAGGAGATTTGATGAGAGATTTTCTAATATAGTGGGACCATTGACCAAATTGACCCATAAGAATACCCAAGTTTAAATGGGATGAAGAGTGTGAGCAGAGTTTTCAAAAACTAACCTATGAGCGGATACCATATCTACCCCCAAACGGCGAGAGATCTTTACATATTTTCATTTCCACATATGTTCCTATAAGTGGAGACCACCATAACATTTTCATGATGGAAAAGACACTTTTTCCTTGCTACACTCTCTCTTTGTCTTTAGGTTTAAGTTCTATTAGAGTTTCCATTGCAAAACCTTCTTATCTTACATGCAATACAGTTTTCAAAACAAACTAATCTTATTCAAAACGATCCATTTACTTTTAACATACTAATTTTTTAGAGTAATGTTACATAGAAGATAATACATACAGATGAATTAAAACAATTTTATAGATGCTTGACCCTTCCTAGGGGACATATAATCTAGGAATTTTGAAAAAATGAGAACACTATTCATCATGCTAGAATATAATATTGAGAATAATACTTACTTTTATAAGTAATACCTAAAGTTTGCTGAAAAGTATCAAACTAATGATAAGACTAAACTTAATTTCATAATAATATGGAAGTCTATGTTTTCAAATAGATTAGCATCAGAATCACTTCTTTAATAGAGTTATCTTAAGAAGAACACTTCAAATAACTTAAATAATCAATAAGAAATCAAACTACTTAAAATCGGTTAATAGCAAACCACAAAATGGCTTGTTTTCTAAGGAGTTCAATGAAAAATATTGCATTACATGAGGAGTCACTTAAAACTAAGTTAACAAAAGTCTTAGGTTTTACATTTTGATTCTAAGAACCTGAAGACTAAACAAAATACATGTATAATCCATATGACATGTTAATTTTTGGCACTAATCTAGATATTGTCATAGGCACTAAAAGATACTGTTATCATATTTTGATATTAAAGATATGGATTGTGCAAATGTTATCTTGGGTATCAGATTAATAAAGAATAGTAATGAAATTATTCTTATACAGTCTCATTACATTGAATCTATTATTATAAAGTTTGACTGTTTTGATTATAGATTTGTATCTATTTCATTTGATTCCAATGTAAAGTTAACAAAGAATAAAAGAAGATGTATGGATCAATTAAAATATGCTAGTATAATTAGTAGTTTTATGTATACTATGTGTTGTATTAGGCCATATATAGCCTTTGTGGTTGCTATAATAAGTAGATATATTCATAACCCTAATTATTGGTAATAGAAAGTAGTAAATAAAGTATTTAGATATCTAAAGAATTATAAGCTATGGGTTCTGTTATCGAAAACAACTAGATGTATTAGAAGGATACACAGATGCTACTTGGATATCTAGTTTAGATGATTAAATTAGTTGGTGGATATTCACTATAGTTGACATGCGATATCTTAGGGATCCAAGACACAAACTGACATAGCTCATTCCACTATGAAGACAAATATATTGGCAGTTGTGGGCAAAGAGGTGAAATGGATAATGAATTTTCTTTATGAGATATCATTATGACTTAAAGCAATGCTTGTCATTTCTTTACATTGCGATAGTGAAGCCACACTACTAAGAGCATACAATAGTATGTATAATGGAAAGTCTTTACATATTAGTCTTAGATATTCATATGTGAAACAACTTCTGAAGGATGGAGTGATCACATTGGAATTTGTCCGATCGAAAGACCCTTTTACTAAGGGTCGTGCAAGGGATATGATTTGGAAGTCATTCATGAGATGGGATAAAAGCCTGTTAAATAAGTTGACTATGGTGGAAACCCAATTTGTATTCAAGTTCAACGGAAAAAAATATGTCATAAAAGTCAATGGTATGCACTAAACATAGAGAAAATAATATCTTTAATCCATTCACAACTAGTGCATGTATCCATGGATAAACTAAGATGAGTATAAATACTCTTAATTGGTATATATCTATATAGAGAAGTGTAAATCATGTAGGTACATTTTAGATAGACTCACTTATGTAAATGAGGAAGCGATGCCACTTCCTATGAGACTTAATACTTAGTCTACTAGAACACTTACTAAATAGGATAAGAGCACAAGGCCGTAAATGTGCTGGCTATACTTGAACACTAATAAGGCAATTGTGTGCTTGATATATCCAATTTAGTCGAAATGGGATCCTTAGTTTAAAACTATGGTTACTAAATACCTTAACAAACTTTGATGTATTTAGACTAAGTGAACGTATGCTACTTGTCCATAAATGTTTCCAGTTTCATTTGCTATACCATTTTCCAAAACTTTCAAAATCGCGGGGGAATGTTGGATATTTTTAAAGTTTTCCAAAATTATCTTGAACGATTGAGGTTCGAATGATCGAAAAAGTTTTTGAACGTTTGAATTTCTCAAAAAAGAAAATGCATTCTACTCAAAAGATTGAAAATATTTTCGAACCTTTAAGATCAAAATATTTTTTTGATTGTTCGAATTGTGCAAAACGGAAAATTTTTGAACATTGCAGAAATCAAAGATCCGTTCAAGGTGTCTACAAACATCCATACATGATTGTTAACTATAAAAAGATGTCTAGGATGTCTATAAACACATCTAAACGTGTCTATATATAGATTTTATAAATATGGGCTTTTCTCAAACCATGAAACTCACTTTTTTGATCTCTCTCTTGTTTCTTCTTCTCTCAAAATGTTTTATTCTCACTTTAACCCTTCTCAATGTCACATTTTTGGATGATAACATTAGGGTTTGTCTTATAACGTTGCAAACCGTTGATCAATAACACAATTTTGATTGGGCCCATTTTATCCAAAAGATAAGTTGTTGACTTGTTGCAAATTCTACGTCTTTCTAAGAACAGAGTATCCTGTCTTAAGGAAAGCGTGATCCATGAGTCAAGCATTATTAATCCATTTGTCTTGTAAATTCCCTACAATTCATTTTCTACATTTATTTATTTCTAACAGTTGGTCTCCATACACACGGGTCGACCACCATGTGAATGGCATAGAAGATGCGACCCCGCATTCAGTACTCTATACAGTCACCAAACTGGGAGGGCATCCAAAGGTACTGATGAAGGGACGGAAATCTGCTTTTTCCTGATGTATTAGAATGATGTCAGGGATGGACACATCAGCATTAAAAAAGTGAGAAACACCCCCTCAAAAAGTGAAAGTCACTTTTCGGCACTGATGTGTCAGCCCCTGATGTAATTCTAATACATCAGGAAAGACTGATATCCGACCTAATCCCAGCCAGTGAAAGCGTTTAATTATTGGGATATGATGTGTGTAAAATGCAATCCAATCCAACCAGTGAAAGCGTGAACAGTCGTAGTTATCAAGATCTTTCTAAACAACCAAATGAACCACTTTTGTGGTTGTGATATACCCATTTGTGGCTGTAAAGGGTTTTGAACTGCAGAAGTATTTTCCTTCTTTCTGTTTTGGTTTTTGTTTTTGTTTTTTGGTCTTTTGTTTTAATGTTTTCCTCGCTAAGATGCGTGTAACACGAACATCACCCCCACCTTCCATACGTTGATTCCAAAGTATCAAGCCGGGAGAGGGAGAGAGAGAGTTCTTTGTTTGTATCATGTGTGTCAAGACGTGATGTGATGTGTGGTGATGTGAAGTGAGTAGTGGATGGTGTGATGCAACATGTACACTGTTATTTATTTTATTTTATTTGAACTGCAGACGATCTTCTCTCCTACTGAAGATTTAGAATCAAATAATTCAATTGCCGACAGGGTAGCCGGAATCGTGTCCAATATCAATTGAGCACTAATTTTTGTGCTGACACATGATAAAAAAATGTGAAAAACCCATGGTAAAAAATATCTTTAATTTCACTTTTTTCACCACTGTCTTGTTTGATTAGTGCTAGACACCCACCAACACACGAGCTTCAATGACATCAAGGATAAGACCATTAAGAATGATATCTTGATCTCAGAAACCGCTGTATCCTTGGAAACCTATAGTTAAAATACCAAGAAAATGTTCTGTGATGACAAAAGTGTTTGTAGTGTATGTATGATGAAATGATAAGTTGACGTGCTGTGTTTGGGGTTAAAATTCCTAAAAGGTGTTGGGATGAAAAAGTAGGTATTAAAAAAGATGCCAAATTCAAAAATCCATCAATCAATACATGCTTATAGAGGTCTGTGTCAACACAAACAATCACTCTCCAAATACCTAGAAAATGTTCTGTGATGAAAAAATGTCTGTAATGTGTATGGTGAATGATAAGCTGACATGTGCTGCGTTTGGGGTTAAAAATCCTAACGGTGTTGGGATGAAAAAGTAGGTGTTAAAAAGGAGATACCAAATTCAAAAACCCATCATGTGTAGAGGTTTGTGTCATTACAGACAATCACTCTCCATTAAAATATTTGTTGCATCATCTCGCTATTTCACACTGAGGATTCGGTAATATAACTTAAAGAGTGGCTAAAGTTGGAATTACATCAGGGCTGACACATCAGTGCCAAAAAGTGAAACATTAATTCCAACTTTAGGCACTTTCTAAGCTGTTGTACTTAATCCCAGCTCGCTATTTGATGCATGCAGCACGGAGTGCTAGATTCTATGGGACTCCAGCTCCTTTGCAGTATGTTTAATTACATTAGCGTGTAATGAGTGTCTGCAGTGTGCGACATGTATACAAAAATTTAAAACTCTTTGTATACCTAGGCCTGTTGCATTTTGAGAACTGACTCAAATATGTTAAAATAATCCAGCTTGTTAAGTTGGTAAAGTTTGTAGATGTTGTACCACAGACTTGGGTTCAAAACCTGTCTTCACCTACTAATAAGCTAACTACTAACGTTTACTAAAAGACATTGCAATTGTTTTCAAAACATGACATATAAAAGTTTGGGTTAAACTTTGTTTTTATTCTTACGAAGCAGGAATCGACTTCTGTATGCACTGTGCATGCTAGTGTAGTTTAACATACCACAGTGGATCCTTTCCCCCACCCCTTCCCGATCAAGGGGTGGCCACATCAGCATCAGAAATGATTTCCACATGCCCTAACCATCGGTGTATAAAATCCAAGCCGGGACCGACCACCTTTTCAGCTAATGCACTTAGCCGCAAGGCCCGAAACCACAAACCCCATTTCAGACAAGAGCAAGACTAATGCTATATGCTTATAAATAGTTATAGCTACTTGGTTATCAGAATGATATAACCATATCTGTTTTCAGTGTCACCTCTCATGAGCACTCTTATTTCCATTGAGTCTAGAGGAATGGTTTCAGATGTTTGGTCATGGTGGTGGTGGTGGTGTTGCTGGGAAAACACTCAAAATGACGATTACCTAAAGGTCATACTCATGCTGGTTGCACTAGTCGTGATATCGTGGTGCACATGGGTGTTCATGCTGTCAAGGAGGGAGGCTGTATCATTGCCTCCGGGGCCATGGGCTCTTCCAATAGTTGGAAACCTCCCATTTCTCAATCCAGACCTTCATCGTTGCTTTGCTGATTTGGCTCGAACCCATGGTCCAATCATGAAGCTCCGACTAGGAAGAAAGCTTTGTATTGTTGTTAGTTCACCATTGCTTGCTAAGGAGGTCATGAAAGATCATGACATCATATTCGCGAACCATGATGTCCCAGTCTCAGGATTCATTAGCTCGTATGGGGGTGTTGACATGGCCTGGTCACCCTATGGAGCTCACTGGCGCATGCTACGGAAGGTATGTGTTACGGAGATGCTAAATAACAGGAGGCTCGACTCTTTGTCTGGCCTCCGCCGACGGGAGGTTCGCGACATGGTGAGCCAAGTTTATTCGAAGATTGGCACCTCGATTGACATCGGCGAGCTAATACTTGTAACCATATTCAATGTCATGACGAGCATGTTGTGGGGTGATGATTCACTTAAGGGAGAGGAGAGACACCGTGTCACCGCTGAGTTTCAGCAGGTTGCGGAGAAAGTGACCGGGCTTTTGGGGGAAACCGATATTTCGGATCTTTTTCCAGCAATTGCCTGGTTTGATATACAAGGTGTTGGACGCCGGATGAAGAAAGCACTCTTGTGGTTTGATCGGATATTTGATTCTGTCATTGATCAACGGCTCCAACAACAGAAAAGCAATAGCAAAGAAAGCATGGATCTTCTACAAGTCCTACTACAACTCAAGGAAAAGGGAGACCCTAAGATGCCCCTCACCATGACCCATATCAAGGCATTGTTCATGGTACCACTTTCTTCTTCTTCCTTTAAAAAAAAAAAATTTAATTTCAATAATAGTAAGAGTTTGCAAGGCAAGAGGAAAACTAATCAGGATCTATCACAGCCACTCATATTATGATGGTTTTTTCTACATTCCAGATTTGAATCACAAGCTTCAATCAAATCACACCCACACTGGGTCTTTTGGTTTTTTTGGGTGTGTGGTCAGGCAGTAGAGAGAATTTGTTTATCAGTTAGGGGCTTTGCATATGTAAGTAAGCCTGTCAATCTAGCCGGGCCAAGCCCAGCCTGAAACACTATACTTGTGTCCGACCTCAGCCCAAGCCCAAACTCAACCTGAAATAATCAGCCTGAGGTCGACCCTGTTTAAAATAAGGAGATTCGGGCCACCTGAACTAAACATTTCATATTCATTTTGCGGTTAATTTTGGACCAATAACAACCCCTAACCTAAATACATATTACATGGACCAAGTTTGTTTCTTATTTTTAGTGGGAATTAGGTTTAGATTTTATGAATATAGGCTGTGAAATGCAAAAATAGATCTATGGTGGGTATTTCTTTAAATTTTATGAATAAGCTATTTTGGGCTGGGCTGGGCCAGGTATTGAGATGCAATTAGGTCTGTCCAATCTTGGCTCAAATTATAACTTTAGGCCTAAAAGTTGGACCCAAGCTTGTCTCGGCCCAAAATTTTGGTATGTCTAGCCATTCTATTTTTTGGGTCGAACATGTTGGGCTTCGGGCTAGCCTGGCCCAATTGACAGCCTTATATGTTAGGTAATTAGATGCTCATTAGAGTGTTTATAAGTAAACAGTCTCCTTTTTCTATTTCATTGTTTATGGTATTGAAACATAGCTTTGCTTTTGAAATCTGATGCTTTCTCAAACAAAACCATTATAATTAGTGTACTCTCATTAACTGAAATGTGTTCTTGACATATTAATTCAATATATTATGGCATCCAATTTTTTATTGATTAGAAATGAATTCTAATTAAATGATGAACATGTTATCTTTTCTCCAATAATTTTTGTTATTATTATGAAAATGAATGCTTGCCTATATGACTGACTAGTTAAATCTTTATAGGACATGGTGGTGGGTGGGACTAAGACAACATCTACTACAATGAAATGGGCATCGGCAGAGTTGCTGAAACAACCACAGATAATGCGGAAACTTCAAGAGGAATTAGAAGAAACTGTGGGGTTAACTAACATGGTAGAAGAGTCACATTTGCCTAAACTGCATTATTTGCATGCCGTGGTGAAGGAAGTCCTATATTTGCATCCAGCTACTCCTCTCTTGGTTCCTCGAAGCTCAAGTGCAGCATACACTGTGGGTGGCTTTAAGATCCCCAAAGGCACCAAAGTTGTGGTGAACGCATGGGCAATACAGAGGGATCCTATGTTTTGGGAAAACCCCTTAGAGTTTCAACCACAGAGGTTCTTAGGAGCCGATAGTAAATTTGATTATAGTGGCACAGATTTTCGCTATATCCCTTTTGGGTCAGGAAGGAGGATATGTGTAGGAATCCCTATGGCAGAGAGGATGGCACTGTACCTTTTGGCCGTGTTTTTGCATTCATTCGAATGGAAATTGCCAGGAGGGACAAAGCTTGATATGTTAGAGAAATTTGGATTAGAATTGAAGAAAGCAACACCACTTATCGCCATCCCCACGCCTAGGTTATCTGAGCAGACACTCTACACTTGAATAATTGTTGTATAAATTCAATAAATTCATCTTGTATTGTTAGGACTTGTTTACATTATAAGGTTGATGCTTTGTAGTGACTTCTTCAGTGTCTAAAATTATTGTCGATCAGGTTTCATATAGTTCAATTACAAGTACGTATTTGTAGTAAACTGGAATAAAATTGTGAGCTCCTGGTTGCAGGGCAATTTATCAATACTTTGAGCTATAGTCTCAAGAACAATTGAAATGTTTAATGTAATCACATTCGACATATTCACTAAATCTGGTTTCTGTTCTAATACGTTTCATTGAATGCGAACATATATATTAGGTTTATATACTAACTAATAACAAAGTTTGGCTTAGAAGAGTACTCTTTTGAAACTATAAATAACTAATAACCGATTCTCTAGTGGAGGTCATTGACGTAAATGACAGGCCAATTCTCCCAAAAACTATAAATTCTTTTGAAACTGTTTTTGCAGACAAAAAAGTTTTAAGTATAATGTAAAGAATCGGTTAATTTAACATAAAATTGAAGACAAAGAAAATCAGAAGATCACAACCAGCTGATTGAATCGCGACTAAGAGAGTCTATCGCGATTGAGAAGCTCTTCACAACTACTCAAGGGTTCGCGAGTGAACTTTGTCTGTGATTGATGTATCATATGTGACTGAGTTGTTAGTTGTGACTAGACTATGATTCGCCACAAATATCCATCCACGGATTAAGGTTGGAAAATAAATTTTATTATTCCATCATTGTTATGTTTCCAATCACCATAAAATGAACATGCTATAGAGTTCAATTGACAAAAATGCAAAGAAAATTGCAATATTCATTCCCAATGATGGTTGCATGAACTTTATTGAAGAAAACTATGAGGCTTTGATTTCTGGAGTAGGTCACTGTGGGAGATATTCTTGGTGTTAGTTTTAAGGTGGGGAAGGTTCCAGTGTCACTACTAGCTCTTTTTAAGGAGAAGAAAGAGAAGCCACGTTCTTAAATGCCCCTTCTTGTCGGTTAGATTCTCAATGGCTGAATTTTTGATTTGCTATTAGATTTTAATTTTGTCCAGATGTAATGTTTTCCTTCTTTTTTAGATTTAATATTTTCCTTTTTCTAAACTTTGTTTTTTGTCCATTGTAACTCCAAATTTTGTATAGTTCTCTATGGAATGTTTGAAACTCGAAGTGTTCAAATTCCCAACATTTCGAGGGTTGGTTTATTATTTTATGTGTGGGAACTTTCACTCCATGTCTCTCGAAAGAGACTTGTGAATTATAGCAGTTAATGACAGACCTTTGATTTCCTAATTGTTGAATGACTCATAAAACAAGATTGCATAGAATGCAAACATGAAGCTTTATTAAGAATATAATATGAGGATAGAATACAAGAGTTCATTTTCTCTTATCTATACAACGTTCTAAACCTTACCTAGCCTGGGTGTTGACATTGAATTCATTGGCTTGTCTTCTTCATCATGCTTTGCAGAGGTATCATGGACATGTTAGCCTGAAGGGGATTGGTGCTAAACTTGAAAGATTGACCTTGTGAGGAAGATACTAAAGATTGGTAAAAGTTGAGAAGAGGAACTATACCTGGCTATATAGAGTATGACAAGTCATAGAGAATAGCTTTGCTAGCTCTCTTGGACGATTAAAGATCTTGAATCCTTAAACTGATCTCCCCCTCAAATGAGTGAATCCTTAGGTTTATATAGGCATTTGAGTTGATTTCCTTCATGCACATTTGCTGCCTTGTTTTCAGCTTGGTTTTCTTACCTGCATGGGACATGTATTGATGTGGCCGCTTTTGATTGGTTATTGTAGAGACTTCACATGCTAGTGTAATTCCTTCTTCGAGTAGGATTCTAGATTGAGCTTTATTTGATCCCTTGATTTGAGGGATTTTGCAGATACAATAGAATTTTGTTGGAATAAAACTCTCATTTAGGTAGATTTGCATATTTTGGAGATTTAGTTGATTTGGAAGAATCCCCTGTGAGTGTAACCGCTTCTTAGTTACTCTAAACAATCATACTTCATGTCCCCTTGGGATTCATGCTTTCGACATTATTCCTTGTGAAGGGTTCATCTTTGTGAAGCTCCTATTAATCTTTCGCAAGATGATTCTTTGCAAGGCACTGTTCATGCTTCACGAGTCGTATGCCACTGTGATGGCTTGTTTATGCTTTGTCTTCGTGAAACATTATTCATCCTTCGCGATAAAGGTACTTTTGTATTTTCCAAAATTTTGCATAACAATAGTTGCCCCTTCGGAAACCTTGCCACATGGCGTTGCAAGGGGTGAGGTTTCCAAACCATCATTGCGAAAAGATGCTTCATTTAATGTCTTTTGCAAAAAGACCAGCCTACCCTTACTTTTTCAATGCATGGTTTTCAAATGGTGGCCTGATATGACTGGTATGCCCTTCGCAGTATAAACTATCATTTCATCTTCTTTACTCAATTATTTTAAAAAATTGTTTGAAGTTTGTGAACCCTTATTGTCTGAGAGATTTGGCTCCCTGCCAACTTCTCTTCTGATCCTTGAACCAAAAATCTAAATCAGCCAAAGTTTTCTTTTTGACCTCACGGTTATTCCAATATCATTTTTGAAGAGTTTTCACCAGCGAAGTAGAGGATTCTTGAAGTTCTTCTAATTCTTGAGGTCCAAAACTCTTTTTTCACTATTTTCTTCAATTTTTGGTGAGTTTAGGCTTCCAATCCAAATTTCATTCGGATCGGAATGTTTGTTTTGTTCCCACGGTCATTTTAAGACCAAGTTTGTGCTTTTTGGTGGAGATTTGAGTATTTTAGGGCAAAAACGTTATTTAGGTTTTCTAATCACCTTCTCCGGTGATGATAACTGCTCCGATGAACCAATCCAACCAGTGAGTTAGACTCACGATGGTTGCTAATTGGCTTTGCGACAGGCTCCTCACAATGTTGGATTACGCGGTGAAGCCTCCTTCTCAATTCTCCCCTTTGCAAGTGATTGAGCTATGAGACATGTTCCTTCGCGGTTCTCCCCTTTATGGGTTGATTGAACTGTGAGGTATATTCCTTCGTGGCGCGCGGTTCTCCCCTTCATGGGTTGATTGAACCGTGAGGCATACTCCTTCACGGATCTTCCCTTTGCGGAGGATTATGTTTCACGTATCAGCATGTCTCGAGAAGGATTATTTTTCGTGGAGTATACTTTACGAAGAGCTCTGTCTTGTGAAGGATTTTGTTTTGCGAAGGACTTTGCACTTAAAATTTTTTCATTTTTATTTTTGAATTTCATTATTTATGGACTGAGCATACTCATTGCTTTTCCATTTGTGCAGATGTCTCCCAAGAAGGATCTAATTGCTAAAGAAGAGAGGGAAGATTTCTCTTTTATTGGGATTTCAGGTTCCAAGCATGCACCATTTTGTAGTCAATCTATTTTTTATGATAACTTTATGGGCCTTGTTGAAGCTCACCTTCTTAGTCCTCCGAAGTTTATCAAGAATGAACCTAAAAGATGGATACCAATATCGGATATTCAACATGGTCAAACTATGTACGATCCTGGACTCACACTTTAATCTTTGTATATAGATGGTCATAGGTCGACTATCGAAATAGCAACTGAATTTCCCTTACTGCTCCATTAAATCCTTGAGAAGAAATCGATTTGGACAAACCTAAGTTTAAGAGGCTCTTCCAATTTTACCAATGACAACAGAAGTGAGGCATTTGTGGAGTTATGCCTTACCATGTATTTTAAGGAAGTTGCAAATGTAGCGATGGGTGAAGCAGTTAGGGCATTGATTGGTATTATCACAAAACACAAAGAGATGATGCTCAAGGCCTTGTTCTGATGGTGCCTGATGACCAATACTTTCTTTACTGGCTATGAGGAAGTTGGCATCACCTTGTGGGAATTTGTGGCTATTTCTAGATTTCCCTTTTCTAGTGATCTTTATAAAGAATATATTCCTTCAAAGAGAGAGATTGACCAACTACCACAACATACCCGACGTCTTTTCAAATTTTATGTCTGCCTGAATTTAGAGAAAGTCTCTTATGGGTCTTGGATAAACCAATTCATTGAGACCAATATAGAAAAGTGGTCAGACGACAAGAAACCAAAATGAGTTGCTTCTTGTATGAAAGGCCTGAAAAAGGAGGGAATAGAGAAAGCAGAATTTTTGGCTGGCATGTATGCTTGTTTCTTGAGCGGTTTCCCTTTTGCATGTTGCAGGGACTAGCAAGTGTGAGCCAACACTTTTATTGCAGTTGATAAATTGGCCATGGGACAAAGAGTCTACTTGGCGCCTGTCACGATGTGTTGTTTGTACAATGACATGAGGGAGATTGTGACTTATAGTATGCAAAGTTACAAGCTAGGGAGTAAGAAGAATTATTTTGCTATGTAGTATTTGTTGGGATGGATATCCCTTCATTTTGTCGATATGTATCATCGACAATAATTATTTATTCATTTAGAAGCCATCCTGAATAACATCAAGGAATTGGACCACATCGGTGTCTCATGTGCTAAAACAAAGTTCTCATTTGAGGAAGACTTCTAGTTTCTTCTCGGGTTCGACCTCATTAAGGAAAAGGTTTTGATCGATAACATGACATTAGAGGGTTTAGATTGGCTTTGTTTCCTTTCTCTAAGAAGTGGGAGTTTGGTGTGGCATCACGAGAACTGCTTTTATGTATAGCCATACAATCCACACCAGATGGCTCGTCAATTTGCATACAATTAGGCACTTCACAATCTTCCTTCTAACTCACAAGTGCAAGGAGTTACCAAAGACATGTGGGTATTAAAACATGCATTTATTTTGTATTTTGTGAGGTCAAGTACTAGCAATCTCGCCAGAATTCCACCAAGACCAGCCAATCTTATGGCCTTTGACTCTACATTAACTCATTACAGTTTACATCCTATCGTCATTTCTTAGTTTATGAGAGAACCAAAGAATTTTTCAATGCCAATGTAACTTTTAACCATGGGATTGGCATTTTCCAGATTGGCAACAGGCTGGATAGAAGACTGGCTCAATATTCTTCGAACCTCGGTGTGGTGAAGGTTGTAATAGAGAAGAAGAGTAAATCTCGCAATGACAAAGATACTTTTATTGAACCCTCTACAAAGAAGAAGAGAAATTATGGGAAGAAGAAGAAGCAATCCGTTATCAGTTCTTCCAGTGCCGAAGAGGACCTTGAACTGAATACTTTATATAATGATATTAACAACATTAGAAATGAAGATTCTTTTATTAATGAATCACTGGTTGATGTCACCCATTTGTCTATGATGTTGATTTTAACCTTAGTGGGTTTTCCTTCACTATCTTGTCCCACCAACTTGACAGTTTTAACATTGTCGTCATAGGGGTGGGCCTTAGCATTATTTGTTGAGGCTAGGAAGGGTTTCTAATTTGCATGTACCACTGCCACAGAGTTATTATCATTCCAGAATAATAATAATTGATGCAAAGATGAAGGGACACACTAGTTTAAGTGTATTCAGTCTTTACCTAATAATGCATTGTAATTGGAAGAGGTATCGACTATAAAGAAGGTTGTTACCTGAGTTCGACTCCCTACTCTTAGCTCGAGTGGGAGGATCATTTTGGTTTGGATGGCATTCCCTGAGAAACCACAGATAGATACATCCGTTGGTACTAGGTCACTATCAACCTTTGATAGCTTTCTCATCATGGAAAGAGGAAGTATGTTTATAGCTACCCTGTTATCGATTAACACTCTATTTATTGGTTCACCCTCTATATGTACCTTAATGTATAAAGGTTTTAAATGCTGGGTCATGGTCTTAGAGGGTTTGTCAAAGATGAGCTTACCTTTAACCTCCTATGTATTTTCCTTTGGTTCATCTCCCTTTAATGTGTCATCCTTGAGCTCCATTACCACTGGTTTCTCAGAGATAATGTCACAAAGCTCTTTTTTCTACCTCAAAATCCTAGTCTTACTAGGCTTTGAACTCAATGGGCAGTGTGAGTATCATGTTGTAGTCGACTCTATCCTCAGGATGATTACCAAAGTGAATATTGGCCATATGGCCTTTGTCACTAAGGAGGTCATCTGTAATCGATTATGAAGGTGTGAAGGACTCTATGAACAACCCCTCGTTTCCAAAATCACTTAAATCATCTTCATCTTATGGTAATTCCACCATATTTGCCCAGGTCATACACTATTGCTGCTAGTTCATTCCTCCCTTCGTTTGGATGATTGGTGAGGTATCTTATAGCTTGTCCTGATGGGATTTCTTGGCTACCAACCAATAAGCACGTGTATGGTCTTGGGTTCTTAGTTGTCGTTAATGTTAAGTACATGATAACATCCCCTTTCTAATTTATTGTGTTCCCTTATGCTCGATTCACCTTCAGATGACATGTCAACTTGGCAATCTGGTTGGCGATGATCAACTGCTTAGTGTTAGCCATTTCCTTCCTATGCTCTTTGTTGCAATCTTAGCTCTTGGCTTAAGCCCTGATACAGGTTCCCTTACTGAGCCATGGCTTGTTGCCTCAGCCATCTTCTTTTTTGAGTTCTTATCATTAAAGGGAACTTAGGGTTATACCCATATTTATACACTAGAATGTCACTGGCATGTTGTCTGCTAACATGAGAAATCACTTTTACCCACCTATCAATCTATCCTAGAGGCGGTTTAATTGTCTTTGTGGATTGGTATGCTTCTCGAGGTGGTTCTTTTCCTAACCAAGGCTTGTTGACATACTGGCCCCTTTCTTTTGCCCATTTGTTGGGCCGCCAATCCCTGACATGAGGGACCTGTGAGAAACTTCTTGGTCATGGGTGTTCCTTCCTCTTTGGAGTAGGTTCTACTGGCATAGGGATCTCTGATTCTTTTTTCGCAATCATAGCCATAAGATTGGCCATTATTTTGCCACATCTATCATAGAGGTAGAAGTTTTCTTCCTCAACTAGAATCTTCACGTCATTGTTGTTGTTGAATTGTGGCTCCCATGCCATTGCATCAGAGTATTCGAGCGGTGTCTTCCCGTGATCAGCCATGTCTAGAGCCCTTTTCACAATTGGAGACCTTGATTACAGCCCTACAAAAGGTGTAATATTAGTGAGCTTAGTATTTCTATTCACCTTTTCGATATCTACTTGCTCCCCCTTTGGTTTCCAATTTATGGTGATCATATTAACATCCACTAGTTTTGGAAAAAGGGTCGTATCTAACTCCATTGCCTTGATTTTGTCAAGAAATCGAAGCAATTTCTTGTTAATTCTTTCTTGGATGACATTTTTAAACACTACACACTTGTTGGTTGGGTGTGTAAAGGAATTATGTCATTTGCAGTAATCATTTGCACATAACTTTTCATGTGTGGGAATCTTATATCTTTCAATTAATTTAATTTTTTTAGCTTCAAGCAACATACCAAATATCTGATCAAGTTTGTTTAGATGAATATGTTTTGGTTGCAGCAATTGGCTTATTTAATTCATGGGCTTAGGTTTCCTTCCTAGACAAAGCATCACATGTGCAAGGTCAGTTCCCTATAAATTCTGCTAGATCGACCTCATAGTTTAGGTCTTGGTAATAAGTCCCATATGATGAAGTATGTCACTGGCATTCCTCTCTGAAGATGCTTTCATAACGGGTAGCCCTTTTTGATAGCTTGAATAAGTAGAAGGTCATTCCTTCAAACTTCTTTCTAAGTTCTAAGTCTAACCCATCCTGAGCGAGTTTTACGAATTCAACCTCCGGTAACCCACTAAGGCACTTTACCTTAGCTCATTTGAATCTCATAATAAATTGTTTCACCATTTCTCCTGGTTGTTGTTTTAGCCTAGCCAACTCAGCCATCGACACCGTAATGTCTGCTCGAGCATAGTGAGATTGGAATTTAGCTTTCATTTCTTCCCAACTTCGTATCGAGTTTGGTGGGAGATTGGTGTACCAAGTAAAGGCTTGTCCTGTCAAGGAATTGAAGAACAACCTCAGTTTATAGTATCCTAAGTTAGAAAATTCTCCACATTGAGTGGTGAACCAGTTGATGTGTTTCATAGCCGTTTTACTATCATCTCCTAAAAAAGTAGGAAAATTGGGTATTTTATACTCTCGAGGAAATTCATAGTTCCTGTCGATTTGCTCTAGGTATGACTTCCTATATGCTGGACGTGCGGTCCATCGAAGGCCAAGCCCATATAATTCCTCAAAGACTCTTATTACCTGTTCTCGAGGATTCTGGGCATATCCCTGTGGGACTACACCAAAGGGTTGCCCTTGGCTTGGGTAGGCCCTCTGGTAAGGTAGAGGCTGGGTGTAGCATCCCATGTCTATACCAGCAAACTCTTCATTGTTTGGGGTACAATTTCCCCAATAATTCAGTGGGTCTTGCCTTTTGTTGGGTGGTGGGTTTGACCCACCATATCCATATCCATTGGTATTTTGTCCTTAGAATGGATTCCCCCAATAGTTCAGTGGGTCTGACCTCCTAGAAGGTGGAGGTCCTAGCCCTGGATGCCCGTATCCGCTAGCATTATGCCCAAAGCAATCATTCTGATAGGGTCGTTGGGCATTAAGACCATAATACCCATTTTGACCATTATATTGGTCTTATCCCTTGTTCTAAGACTTTCATTGTTCCTATTGAGGTGCCCCATTGGTTTTGAATATGGGGTTTTTGTGTACCTCAAGCCCTTATGGCCTTATTGGCACATTTGAATCCTAAGTGATAACCTATAGAGCCTTGATTCCTCTGTCCTAATCCTCTTATAGAGGCTAGAACTGGCTCTTGTTGGGTTATCTCAGGGAAATCCTCGACTTGAGCTTCCTCAAGGTACCCGAGAGGTCTTTCATGCCTCCTGAGCCTGTTTGAAGTTTCTAGGACATCTACTATGTCAGCCATTCCTCTGTACCTACACTACAACAAAAATGACCTTTGGCAGGGTTTAAAAAACGTCGCCTATAATTATAGGATTATAGGTGACGTTTTTTAAACATTGTTTGGCGGTGCATTGCAAAAAATCGGAAACTTTCGGCAGCATTTTTAAAACGCTGCATAAAGTGACTTTATGCAGCATTTTAAAAACGCTACATATGACACTATAGACAGCGTTTTAAAAAGGTTGTCTAAAAAACTTGAGCATTAACAGGACCTGCTTTGTATAACTCTTAACACCCAATAACATACTCTATATGAGTGCCTTTATGTATAGAAATATAGAGTTATTTAACTTTAATCTTGGTGCACTGGTACTCACAGCTATGTAGACTTACATAGTTGTGAGTACCAGTGTACCAAGATACTGCTATGAATAACTCATACTTGCTGTGAGTACCAAGATTTACAGATATATGCATTGTAAGTGTACAGATATATGAGTGCCTTTATGTATAGAAATATATCTTAGATTTGGTTTTCTGCTCCAATTGTAAGGTA
>JAOXJP010082652.1:0-14940 GCA_025762735.1 Platanus orientalis | reverse complement strand
ACATCTATGCTTTATGAGCTTGATGACTTTATTATGTAGAACCTTGATTTCATGTATTGTGTGACTAGATATTTAGTTTATGCTCACTTTTCAATTCTTAGATCATAGATTGGTACAGAATAATCTTGGATTTGGTGGTTCTACATCTATCCTTTATGAACTTGATTACTTTCTTATGTAAAACTTTGATTTCATAGATTGTGTGAGTGGATATTCAATTTATGTTCACTTTTCCATTCTTAGGATCATAGATTTTTATAAAATGACATTGGATTTGGTGGTTCTACATTTATTCTTTGTGAGCTTGATTACTTTCTTATGTAGAACCTTGATTTCATAGATTGTGTGAGTGGATAGGTTGTTTATGCTACACTTTCCCCTTTATAGGTTCATAAAAAAGTGATTCTACTCTATGCTTACTAAAATTTATGGATTTTAATCTCTATGAGAATAGTTGGTTAGTATATGTGCATTTTATGCACACTTTCTTCTCGTAGGATGTTAGATTTGATGGTTGAGAGCTTGTGTTGGTTGATTCATCTCTATTTATTCTTGAGTAGGTTGATTTCTTGATAATGGATCATAGTCTAATGATTTGAGCATGATAGTTGGTAATTTCCTTACTAGATTCTTTGATCTCTTGGGTTATGGAGTGGTGATCTTGTGAATGGAGCTTTGTGGAAGGGATTGAATGGTCTCTATTTCACGTGATGAAGTTTGGGAGCTTAATTCATTTGTGTTTTAAGGTGTGGAAGGTTTCTTACATTGAGGATTAGGCTTTCCCTTTGAATTCATTAATCCTTGCACTCTACATGCTTGATAAAATATTTCTCACAGATTTTTCATGTTGCCTACATGTTTCTTGGATGCCTTTGGATTCCTTATATGAGCTTATTGTACTATTTAGTGAATTCCATCATATATGCATATTGGCCTATAGTAATCTATGATATTCTATGGATTTCCATGATAGGACCTTAGAACTTATGTGTTAATACATTGGGGCTTTGTATCATTGGGACCTCTTGGTGGCACGAGTAGATTGTCCTTAGTATGGTTTACTTCGATGTTTCTAAAGGCTTTTCACTTGGACTTTTTCATAAGTTTTGGGAGAATGTGAGATATTCGGTCACATCATTTATAGCATTCAACATGAACATCATATATGTTTTGGAGTGGGTATGAGCTTCTATATTTCCATGTTAGTATCAGGATCTTATATGCGATTTATCTCTTCAGTTTTTTGAACTATTTATGGATTTGTACACATGGATATCTTTCACATGACATATTTATGTAAAAGTTATTTTACCAATACATAAGTATGGATTTTGGTGTTGGTTTTGGAAATAGGGATTTGGAATGATATACCCCTAAAAGGGATGGTGTGTGAGCGATGACCGCCATTAGGCGAAGGGGTTATATACTTGCCCAGTGACCGCTATTTGGTGAAGGGACACAAGATGTTCAGTGATGATCGTCATTTGGCGAAGGGACACAAGATGTCCAGTGATGACTGCCATTAGGCAAAGGGATACAAGATGTCTAATGATGACCGCCATTAGGCAAAGGGACACTAGTTGTCCAGTGATGATCGCCATTAGGTGAAGGTGCTATATGTTTGACCAAAGTTGACCGCCATTAGGTGAAGGGGCTATACGTTTGCCCAGTGATGAATGTCAATTGGCGAAGAGACACCAGTTGCCTAGTGAGGAAAACCCTTAGGCGAAGGGACTATATACTTGTCTAGTGACTTCAGGTACCCAATCACCGGGTTACATTAATAGGTGAAGACGACCCTAGTGGCCCAATATATGCTATATGATATGTTACACAGGAGACCTTTATGTGGGTTATGTGTTTTGGTTTGTCGGAGACTCTTACATGAGTTATGTGATTTGTTTTACCGAAGACGCTCATATGGGTTATATGTGTTGGATTTTACGGAGACTTCACGTGCTTTATTTACATTAGGCTTCATTAGGTGATAGAGACCCCTTATGGGTTGACATGTGACATATAGTAGTTGGCATGAGGTATATAGCACTTGACATGTATATATAGTATTTAGTATGTGGCATATGTAGGATTCAGTTTAGTTCACTTTGGACTCTCTTATGATTATCATGTGACATGTATATACTCATTTCATTGTAGGGACACATGTTTAATAAATGTAATGTATTCCCATTCCTACTTTGATTTCTTAGTTTATCTTAATTCCTTCTATTTTCTATTGTGATTATCTTTGTCTTCATTTAGTGTTATATAAACTACATACCCTCCCACTAAGCCCGTCAAGCTTAACCTAATTGGTACCACCCACAGATTTGTAGGCATACAGGTTGGACTGCACCTTAGGATGAAATGAAGGACGTTGGAGATTAGACAATGAGACCAAACACTATAGCTTAGTTTTCCATTTCAGTTTTAGTTTACTTTTCAGAGATGTGACCTATTTAGTACTTTGTTGAATTGAGAGAGGCCCCTTCATGGGCAAAACTTGTATATACTTATAGGCAGGTTTAGGCCCCTTTAATGTTGGATGGTCACGAGATGTTTTAGACTTGGTGTTTATATATTTATGTTGTTCTTGTTTGGATCATGTTATTGATATTATTATTCCACTGCGATTGTGATATGTTATAAATGGAATTAAATAGATGTGAATTAATGGACAAACTTGAAAGGAAAATCTACTATTTGGAGTATGATGTGAACAGGTATAAGAGGGTTGATGACCTACTTCGAGCACGTTGGTCTCCCCATGTAAGAAACGGGTTCGGGGCGGGTCATTCTTATGTCACTGATCTGAACTTGGCCCACTCCATGGCCTGGGGATTTGGGTCTTGACATGTGAAGTTTGATTTGGGTTAGCATAAAAAAATTTCAACCAGAATCTGACCCGGATATAACCCAAAAAAACTCGAATACTAAAATTTTGGGTGAAGATTTTTTTGACCCATTTTTTTATGGTTTTAGGTACCGGACCAAATCTGAACCATATCTGCTATGTATTAGGGTTTTTGGGGGTATTTATATGTCTCGTTCTAGAGTTGTGTGTGAAGAGGGAGAGATTTTGAAAATTGAAATCGTATTTAATGAGGTTTTTCAAAATAGTGAATGTTTTCTCTATAGCTCCGTGGTTTTTCCCCAAACTGGGGTTTTCCACGTAAATCTTGAGTTGTGTATGATTTTTATTTTCGTTTTGCTTATTGATTTTATTGCATCCCATTTTTCTTCTGAGACGAAGAATGTAAAACAATCCTAACAACTGGTATCAGAGCAAGGTTTGGTTTGATTGGGAGCAATGGCGGCAATAGCAATGATGGAGGAACCTACACAGTTCAGTGTTGAAAAATTCAATGGTCTGAACTTTGCTTTCTGGAAGATGCAGATAGAGGATTACCTCTACCAGAAGAATCTCTATCAACCCCTTGAAGGAAAGAGAAAAAAGCCAACAATGATGACAAATGCAAACTAGGAAGTTCTGGATCACAAAGCCCTAGGTACAATTCATCTTTCATTATCTTCATCGGTAGCTTTTAATATTTCTAATGAGAAAACCATAAAAGACTTGATGTTAGCCCTTTGTCGAATGTATGAAAAACCATCAGCTTCCAACAAAGTGTTTTTGATGAAGAGACTATTTAATATGAAAATGGCGGAAGGCAAAATTGTGGTTGAACACTTGAACGAGTTCAATAACTAACCTTGGTTGGAATCAATTTTGATAGTGAGGTTAGGGCCTTGTTGATTTTCTTATCTTTGCCAGATAGTTGGGATGATTTGGTAATGGCTGTCAATAATTTCTTGGATTCCAGCCCCATGAAGTCTGATGATGTGGTGAGTGTGATTCTTAGTGAAGAAGGTCGTAGGAAATTCACATCCTCAAGAAAAACTTTAGACAGTGCTTTGAATATGGAAGAAAGAGGAAGAATAACTAACTAGAATTAAGATCGGGGCAGATCCGTGTCAAGAGGTAAATTAAGATCTAGAAAAGCTATGGTGGAATGTTGAAATTATGGAAAGAAATGACACTTGAAAAAGGATTGTAGGGTGACATTGTACCAACAATAAAGACAAGGAGGCTTCCGTAAATATTATCGAAGAAGTTGAAGATGCATTAGTTCTAACTTTGGACAACAAGTTTGAGTCATGGGTGATTGACTTAGGAACGTCCTTTCACACCACATCAAATAAAGAGCGTCTTAAGAACTACATGTAAGGTGATATTGGCAAGGTGTTTTTGGGAGATGATAAACCCTGCAATATAGTGGGCAAGGGAGATGTTCTGATTAGTATGCCAAATGGGTTACATGGGTGTTGAATGATGTATGTCATGTACCCTGTTTGAAAAAAAATTAATTTTAGTTGGCTAGCTCACAAGTTCAGGTTACAACATGATTTTCGCAAAAGATTCATACAAAATCACAAAGGGTGCCCTGGTTGTACCTCATAGAAAGAAAGAAGGGACAGTCAACCTAACGAGAAATACATCTACCTCTATTTTTGGTTACAACTAAGGATATAGATTCAGATATTTGGCATTATAGGATGGGACACTTGAGCGAAATGGGAATGAAGATTCTCCACTTAAGAGGGAAGCTTCCAGGTTTAAAAGCATTGGATCTGGAGTTTTATGAAGACTATGTTTATGGAAAATAGATGAAAGTCAGCTTCACTAAGGGTGCAAGTACAATCAAGCAGGAGTGTTTGGAACTGGGTCACACTTCCTTATGGGGACCAGTAGTTCACATTATTTTGTTACCTTTATTGATGATTCAACTAGAAAATATGGGTTTATTTTCTTAAACATAAGTCTGATGTGTTTGAAACCTTTAAGAAGTGGAGAGTTACTGTTGAGAATGAAATAGGTTGTAAGCTTAAGTGTCTCAGGTCGGATAATAGAAGTGAATATTACAGCAAAGAATTTGAAAATTGTTGTGCAGAGAACGAAATTAAGAGAGAGAAAATAGTCCTTAAAACACCACAACAGAATGGTGTGGCAGAGCGAATGAACCAGACTATTGTGGAAAGGGCTCGGAGCATGAGAGTATATACAGGTTTGCCTAAACAATTTTGGGAGGATGTTGTTAGCACAACAATATAATTATTGAATCGGGAACCTTCAGTACCTTTGAATGATAGATTCCTAGAAGAAGTATGGATAAGAAAACAGGTAAATCTTGAACACCTAAGATTGTTTGGTTGTATAGTTTATGTACATGTTGATGCAGGTTAATGGGAAAAGCTAGATCCAAAATCCAAAAAGGTGTGTTTTCATTAGATATGGATTAGAAGAATTTAACTACCGGTGCTGAGATGATGAAAACCGAAAAGTCATAAGGAACATAAATGTTGTATTCAATGAGAAAGTATTGTATAAGGATAAGGCTACTGTTTTAAGCAAACAGAAAGAATTTATGAAGTTTGAGGAGATTTCTGATGATGATGTACAGGTTGTGAATGATAATGAAGCACTAAATACAAAAGGACATGGGGATCAGCAGATACTGTCTTAAACACCTATTCTAGAAATGAGAACGTCATCTAAGACACCTAAACCATCACAATGATATTCTCCTCTATATTATTTGTTGTTGATAGATGGTAGTGAATCAGAATGCTATGAAGAAACATTAGAGGTGGATTCTCAGACTGAATAGGAACATGTAATGGATGAGAAGATAAAGTCTCTAATATCCAATCAGACATGAGACTTAGTTCCACTACCAAGTGGTAAGAAGGCATTGAACAACAAATGGGTTTTCAAGTTGAAGGATGAAAGTGATGGAACCAAAAGATATAAGGTCAGGTTGGTGGTTAAAAGGATATCAACAAAGAAAAAGAATAAATTACTCTGAATTATTTTTTCTAGTTGTGAAGATGAAAATTATCAGGGTAGTGTTGAGCATAGTGACAACAAAAGATTTACATCTTAAGCAGCTTAACGTGAAGACTGCATTCCTTCATGGTGATTTAGAGGAGGAAATTTGCATGGAGAAGTCAGAAGGTTACACTACTGAAGGGAAGAAAAATATTGTGTGTAAGCT
Organism: Platanus orientalis; assembly: GCA_025762735.1. Lineage (NCBI taxonomy): Eukaryota > Viridiplantae > Streptophyta > Magnoliopsida > Proteales > Platanaceae > Platanus > Platanus orientalis. Next base: position 8,884 of record JAOXJP010082652.1, on the reverse strand, counting down.
GAAAAAGAGCTTATACGGGTTAAAGCAAGCACCAAGGCAGTGGTATTTAAAGTTTGACAAGTTCATGACAGTAAATAGCTTTAGGAGATGTCATGTAGACCATTACTGTTACATCAAGATGTATGACAACAGTTACATTATATTACTTTTATATGTTGATGATATGCTTGTTACAAGATTAATCATGTAAGAAATAAATAATCTCAAGGATATGTTGTCAAGGGAGTTTGAGATGAAGAACTTGGGTGCAGCTAAGTAGAGTCTTGGTATGAGAATCACAAGAGACAGGAAAAATCACATGTTGAGATTGTCTCAAAAGAATTAAGTTGAGAAAGTTTTAAAAATGTTTAACATGCAAAATGCCAAGCTAGTCAGTACCCTATTGACGGGGCATTTCAAACTCTCTAAGAAGCATTCTCCTAAATCCCAAGAGGAGATATATTACATGTCTAAGGTACCATATGCATCAGAAGTAGGCAGTTTGATGTATGCTATGGTTAACACAAAGCTAGACATTGCCCATTCAGTGGGAGTTGTTATCAGGTTTCTAAGCAAGCTAGGAAAGATGCATTGAGAGGCTATGAAGTGGATTCTAAGATATCTAAGAGAAACTTCTAAAGTTGTATTGATTTTTGAAGGACCTGAACTTAACCTACGAGATTATGTGGATTCGGATTTGTTAGGAAATTTTAACAAACGAAGAAGTACTATAGGGTATGTTTTCACCTTGGGTTCTACAGCTATTAGTTGGGTGTCACAATTGCAGAAGATAGTGGCATTTTCAAGTACTGAAATAGAATATATTGTTGCCATAGAGACAAGCAAGAAAATGATTTGGTTGCAGAACTTTATAGAAAAGTTGGGAAAGAAGCAAGAGAACAACAGGTTACATAGTGACAGCCAAAGTGCTATTCATCTTACGAATAATTCAACATTCCATGCAAGGACCAAACACATTGACATGAGGCATCACTTCATACATTTACTTCTAGAAAAAAAAGGTATTGAGGTTGAAAAAGATTCATACAGATGACAATCCTGTAGATGTGTTCACTAAGGCAGTCATAACAGTGAAACTAGAGCTATGAAAAGCTTCAGTTGGTCTTCAGGTGTGAAGATGAAGCAGTTCAATTGCAAGAGATAGGAATCACATCAAGGAAAGAATGGTGTTTACAAACATAGGAGATGCAACATGATATCAAACTTCAAGTGGGAGATTGTAATGTGTGAAGTTTAATTTGGGCTAACATAAAAAATTTTCAACCTGAATCTAACCCGGATATAAGCCGAAAAAACCCGAATACAAAAATTTTTGGGCGAAGGGTTTTTTTACCATTTTTTATGGTTTTATGTACCAGACCGGATCCAAGCTATATCTACTATGTATTAGGGTTTTGGGGGGTATTTATATGTTTCATTCTAGGGTTACGTGTGAAGAGGGAGAGATTCTGAAAATTGTAATCATCTTTGATGAGGTCTTTTCAGATAGTGAAAGTTTTCTCTACAACTTCGTGGTTTTTCCCCAAACTGTGGTTTTCCACGTAAATCTTGTGTTGTGCGTGATTTCTATTTTCATTTTGCTTGTTGATTTTATTCGTCCCGTTTTTCTTTTGAGATGCAGAAGGTAAAACAATCCTAACAGTTGGCAATTTTTCATGGACCCATTGTATATCGTGTTACTTTTATAAGTTATTGGCCTAATAGTAACTTGATTAGAAATTGCTTGGAATGGAGTTTGTTGTGTCTTATGTGGTTCCAATTTCTACCCTGTTTTCCTTTTTAGTAATCACTTGGGATGTCAACTCGCCATGGTCTGAATTATTAGTAAACCTTTTGACTCACAAGCTGAGCTAGTATGGGCTAATTTGTATGCTCTCCTTCCATCTTGAACAATTTTATGGATTACTCGACAAGTTTTTTAACTCATGAGGGCTCAAAAAGTTCTACTTGCTATTAGATTATAACCAAACTTATGATCTGATGATTATAGAAAATCTGCTAGAGTAAAAACACAATATAATTAATCTTTTAGGAAAGTAGATTATCATACTTATATTTATTTATTCACACTTCACCCGTTATGTGGTTAGCTAACGTTTGCATGGAAAAGATATGTCTTTTGGTGATAAGGTCCAAAGAACAACATCCTGATAAGTAGTGAAGAGATTGATACTTAAAGGAAGTACTCAAGAAAACAGCATTCCACTACCATAATTATTTTTAAGCAAGATGTCTAAATTGTAATAGTTGATTAGTTGATTTTTAGGGATGGTATTTTCCCTAAATTTTTTTATAGTAATACCATCTTCAAGTTCATAAAACTTTTGTTCAAACTATTTCAAAACAATTTTATGCGGTTATAACTCTATACTTACCAATACAAAATTTACTTTTAGGATTTCAACTAAAACTAGACAAGGGCATACCTTAATAATTAACTTCTTTACCTAAATGTTGATATTCTTATGGATCAAACAAATATTGACATCGATTGTAATTTATGAACTCTTTCTATAACAGGAGAGCATGATGACTAAAAATTTGTGTGGACAGATTCAAGAATTGGTCTCGATTGATTTCTAAATCACATGTTATGTAACTAATAGTTTCAAAATCTCAAATATGTTGCATTGTACAAAAACCATTATTTGTCAAGTTTTGTGGCTTGTCAATTTAGTATTCTCTAGAAGATTTAAGTCGTTGGCTGTTTAAATATTAAAATTTAATATGTTTGATCTATTTTTGTTTTGTTATGATGCAGGCAAAAAGCCAAGAAAAATAGAACACGTTTGTTTGAGAAGATAACCTTGAATCTACAAGGGGTTTCCGGAATCCACCAGAAAAAAAATCTCTGAAATTTTTTATTAATGTCAAAAGATGATTTGCCCTAGGAGCTACTATGCTTTTAGATAGAGAAGAGAAACCTTAATTTGTGTTAGACACAGAATTAAGCTAATTTGAGAAATTTTATCAAAAATTGTAAAATTGAAATAATGACAAAATCAAATCCTATGGTCTCTAAGAGACATCTTAGAACAAACGGGATATTATTCTGACTTCCAAATGAAAAGTTATAGCGAAAAAGAAAGTTACTAAAAATAGCAAAAAATGCTGATTTGAGTTGGGAAACCTTATGGATGTGGGGAGGTTCTTGGCTAATTGGTGATATTCTAAAATTTTGGGAATTTGGAATCCATGGATCATTCCAAATATTAATATTGCGACCATCACCCACCCTCCAGACTAAACCCTTTACAAGGAGATCCTTGCCCTTCATGATACTTTTCCATGCCCAAGAACAGTTATTCCTACATTTACTAGACAAGAAAGAACCCCTAGCGCAATAGATAGCGTTTAGTAACTTGACCCAGAGGCTATTGAGAATTTGGAGGAATCTCCAGGCTTGTTTAGCAAGAAGGGCAAGATTAAAATTGTGTAGATCACGGAAGCCCAACCCCGCATCTTTTTTGCTTTTCTGCATTTTGTCCCAAGCGACCCAATTAATTTTCGTATTGTTTTCGTTGCAACTGCACCAAAACTTATGTTGATTGGAATTTATAGTGTTGCTGATGGTTTTAGGAATAAGAAAACAAGACATGGCATATGAGGGAATAGCAACAACTCTAGACTTTAAGAGGATTTCTTTACCCGCCTGGGACATAAATTTTCCCTTCTATCCCTAGATTCTCAACCTAGCCCTTTCTTTAATGTATGAGAATAATGTGATTTTATCCCTTCCAATGGTTGATGGAAGCCCAAGGTAGTTTCCAAGACTCCGAGCTTGTTTGATTTGGAGAATGGCAGAAATTCTATTTTTAAATTGGCGAGGGGTATTGTGACTAAAGATAATTTCGGACTTCTCTTGATTAATAGCTTGGCTAAAGGCTTCATTGAACCTATTAAGACACGCTTGAACCTCTTCCACTTATTTAGGGTGAACTTTAGTAAAGATATAATAATCGTCAGCAAAGACGAGGTGGGAGATGGGTGGACAAAGTCGATTGATTTTAATACCCGAGATTTTATTTGAGTTTTCTAACTTGATAAGAGAAGCCGAGAGGCCTTCCACACATATCGGGAAGAGGAAAGGGGATAAGGGATCGCCTTGGCGGATTCCCCTTGTTGGAATGATATTATTACCCAGAGATCCATTGATGAAAACTCTATAACTAACCGACAACATATACTCCAAAATCCAAGTCCTCCATTTAAGATTAAAGCCAATTCTTTCCATCATTGAAATAACCATTTTCCATTCTACCCTATCATAGGCCTTGCTCATATCTAACTTTATAGCCATATGATGATTGGGGGACTTATTCCTTATCAGAAATCTAAGCATTTCATGAGCAAAAGGATATTATCAGAAATCTATCTACCCTTAATGAAAGCACTTTGTTGGGGGGAGATGATCTCTGGAAAAACCTCTTTTAATCTATTCACCATAGCCTTAGAGATGATTTTATAGAAAGCATTGCATAAATTGATGGGTCTAAAATCATTCATAGACTTAGGAGATTTGATTTTGGGGATGAGAGCAATGAAAATTTGATTGATGGTAGCTAAAGAAGAATTATTGTTGAAAACATTTAGGATAGCAGCTGTCACATCCATCCCCACAATGTCCCAATATTCTTGAAAAGAACCAGCTTGAAAACCATCAGGTCCGGGAACCTTGAGTTTTCCCATTTGGAACACAACTTCCTTGATCTCCTCAGCATTAAATTCTCTGTCCAAAAACAACTTGGATTCCTCAGAAAGAAACAGGTAAACACTATCAGACACATTGGAAATCTGAAGGCTAGAGGGGGAAGTAGGCTTAAAAAGAGAGGAACAGTAATCCTTTGTTGTGTTTTGAAGGTGCTCTTGGCCTTTAACCCAGACTCCACTTGAATTTTTTAGAGAACTAATTCTATTTCTGGTCCTTCTAACTATAGTAGAGAGATGAAAAATTTTAGAGTTTCAATCTCCCCATTTAAGCCAATTAACTCTGGATTTGGGGCCCATAGAATCTCTTTTTTCTGGAGCCAGTCATCTAGATTGGATTCCTTCACTTTTATGGACTTCAGGGTATTCTCATCAGGGGTGATCTTTGATAGTCTTTCAATCAAAATTTTTAATTCCAAAATCTTCTGGTCAATATTCCCGAAGACCATTTTATTCCATCTCCTAATAGATGGGGGGAGGGCCCCCAGACAATCCTTCACTTTTATGAATCTGTCAGGGTTAGTACTGTTATTCCACACAGATTGTATATGCTCTTTGCAATTTGGATGGTTGGTCCATGCCCATTCGAATTTGAAAGGCCTAGGAAGGAAAGGAGAGTTAGGAGCAGTGTTAAGAACCAAGCAGCTATGGTTGGAACCATGTATAGGATAATTTTTGAGAATGACCCTTGGAAAAAGGATTTTCCAGCTATCATTGATAGTAGCCTGGTCCAGTCTTTCTTTAATGTGTCTCAAACCCACCTTGATTGTTTACCCAGGTGAAGTGAGGGCCATGATGCCCCATATCCATTAATCATCCTTCCTCTAGGATGCATTGAGCCTTCCTAATACAACTATTCGTGATTCGCTATAATTGGCAAACTCTGGAGACTTTGTTTCTCTTATATATTGACCTTATTTCTTTCATGGTTTGTCAATTTTAATTTTTGAGACCATATATAACATCTTTGGCTTTTCAAGAGAGCCAACTTTTTTCCATTAATTAATCTTTGTGTATAGTTATTTTTTTAAGAATTTATAAATTTAATAAATTTTTTTTTTTTGGTTCGGTAAATACGTTACTACTAAAATTGTAATTAGTCTTTGTACTAGTAAAGTCATTGGTCCTTGTTGCAAACGACTAAACCATCTCAACTAACTTTCCTCATCTTTTCACCTATTCTCTTTCTTTTTTATTCTCTTGATGTTTTCTTTGTTAAACCCAACTAATCTTATCCTTGGTCTAAAACTTTACTCTAGAAACCATGGGTGCCAATGACGGAATTGCGTGAAATTTGGTGAGCTGAAGGGAATTGTCGCAAGGATCAAAACTCATTGTTTTTCCATGAGCACCGTCAGTTTTTGGACAAATTCCTTCATTAACTATTTATAGTAACTTTTCTTTTCGATATAACTTTTAATTTACAAGTTTGAATAATATCTCGTTTGTTCTGGGATGTCTCTTAGAGACCGTAGGATTTGATTTTGTTATTATCAAAATTTTACTATTTTTGGTAAAATTTCTCAAATTAGCCTAATTTCGTGCCTAACACAAATTAGGGTTCTTTTATCTATTTAAGAGTGTTGTAGCTCTTAGGGCAATTCAGCTTTTGACATTAATACAATTTTTTAGTCTTTTTTTTGTGGTGGATTCTGAAAACCCCTTATAGATTTAAGGGTTATCATCTTAAACAGACGTGTTGATATGTTCTGTTTTCCTTGGTTTTCCGTCTGCGTCACTATTAGTCACAATCCTACCCAAGCCTGAATCCATAAGCCCTTAAGCCCTTGTTTTGAACTCTACTAATATTCTGTTTTCCCTTGTTATTGAACCCTGTTTTTGCAACCTGTGATTACCTGTTACACCTATCATTCAGTCCCTGTTAACTCTCTGCTAAGCCTACCTTAAGTCTGTTATCTATGTTAAAACCAGTCCCTAACAACTTTATGTACTGGCTGCTAACACTTCCAGACCAGCCCATAAACTGTTCGAATAAAAGTCCAAGTGAAGGTTTACCCTTTTAACAGTCCTAAACAGTACCCATCAAAATTTATACATCTGCTGGTTGACCAAATTATACATTGTGGAAAGTGCTGTCCCATTAAATTAATCATACTAAACTGCTGTCAATATACTTTAATCAATAAGGCCTCTTTATTAATCTCAGTTCAGCCCTGCTTGTCCCTTGTCTTTATGCTTTAATTTTGCAGCCTTATTAACCCTTCAGTGCAGTCTGTTTTCTTTTTAATGACAACCCTTTTCCCTTTTATTATTCCATTCTACCTCTGATTTCTTTAGTGTTAATCAGACCCTGCTTAGCCTTCTTCTTCATTCCCTTGTTGTTCTCTATCCTTAACCCTGTTATCCTAGATTATCCAGCCTTTTATGTAAACTTTACTTCAGTCCTATCATTCATTCCCTTTCTTTACCCTCAAATTTTGTAGTAGTCTCTCATAATCAAATTGTTTCTTTAGGTGTTAAAGTTCAAATTCTAATACTGCTTTACCGTTATTGTGAGATCAGCATCTTGTGAGGTTAATATAAAGCTTTTGGGTATTATTGGCTTATGTATCTGGCTGTATTGAGCATTCTGAAAGCCTAATTAGTGATCTATACACCTTTGGGAATTGTTGAGGCTTCCAAAAGTTCTGTTATTACATCTATGTCTGAAATGACCTCTTGATTGATCATTTACTTGAGTGGGAGTCTATTTTAGTTATTGTGGGCCCTTAACCCGCGGGTAAACAGCCCTCTCTAGGCTTTCCTGCATCAGAATATAGGGCCAGTGCATATGGGTTAGATGAAGATGGGGCACTGTTTACATGATTCTCATGTGGGTATTGCTTTCGTGTTGATTTGGTTTGGTTCATATGGTTGTGTCTTGATTTAGAAATTTGTTTGCATAGATTGGATATCTTGAGAGGGTGGGCCTTGGCGCATCGGTAAGGTTGCTCCATTGTGACCTAGGCGTGTTAGGGGTTTGAATCATGGAAACAGCCACTCTGCTTGCAGCAATAAGGCTGCGTACATCTGACCCTCCCCAGACCCCACTTGGACTGCCCTAGATTGTATATCTTGATTTAAAGATTGTGCTCATATTGATTGGTAAAATGGGTATAGTTTCAGGGCATCTTTTTCCATTTTTATATGCAATTTCATTAGAGTTAAGTAAGAACTCGTGTCTTGTGTAGCATTTTTTAATGGTTGACTCTTAATGCAACATTTTTGCTTATACTAACCTCAAGATTTGTTGTTATTTTTTATTTTTTACTTTTTTTGCGTGTTAGTCATCCTTTTTGGGCATTTTATAAATTTTCTCTAGCATGGTTTAGTGTAAGTATTTAATTACTTTTTTTTTTTTTAAAGTTCACCTAACCTTATTAGTCATGCTACTAATAATATCCATATTCATATATTATGGGAGACAGTTGAATTGTAGTTTGGCTGGGGTTACCAATTTATTGCTTGCACTATGCTTTTTACACATTATATATATATATAATGTACAAATTTACAGTGCATAAATCTTGTAGCCTATCCTACAATATGCTTTCCCATTAAGCTTTAAAAAACACACACAAATAGCTAAAGACATCTTATTGGTTTTCCGTATTTGATGCCCATGTCAAAGTATGACGCTCTTGTTTGTACCCACTGATAGTTTGGATCTTCCTAAAAACTTAATTGCTAATCTACGATTACTTGGTTACCGAATTGGGATCCTTTATAAAGTAATGTAAGAGCTCCCATCTGGATTTGGTTATTTCTATTTGTGGTCGGCATGTGTGAAGACATATTTGGTGAACGTTTGGTTTTTTATGTGTAGGTTTGTTCTCAATTATTAAATTGGGGATGGGTGGGATAAAAAAGAGTGTAAAATGGTAAGCTTTAGAACTTGCTAATATTTGGTTGTTTAGATAATTAGCAATCTTTAATGTGTTGAATTTGTAGATGGTAAAGAAATGATATGACTCATAATGATATCTTCTATGACGGGTGCTCACCCCCACCCCATTAAAATTCACTATTTTAATTGAGTTAAACTAATTATGACAGATGTTTTTTGTTTACCAGGTGGAAAAGGATCTTTATTGAAGATCTTGTCAAGTTAATGGGCGATGAAGCTTCAACAACTTAATTCCCTCCAAAAAAAAATTGTTACCCAATGTCTTTACCC
>JAOXJP010082641.1:0-14940 GCA_025762735.1 Platanus orientalis | reverse complement strand
CCATTCTTCTTTTTCACTAGTACTATATTGGCAATCCATGTTGGGTATTTTACTTCTCAGATGAAGCCTGCTTCAATCAACTTATTGACTTTAACCTTAATTTGTGTGAGCAACTCAGGCTGAAAGCGACATTGTTCCTGCTTGATAGGACGTACACCAAGCTTGATAGCAAGATTGTGAACCGCCACTTTGAGATCAAGTCTAGGCATTTTTTTATAACTCCAAGTGAAGACATCATTATACTCTTGGAGCAATTTGAGGTATGATGTTTCTTCTTCTGGACTTAATGAAGCACTTATGTAAGTGGGTTGAGGGTCATTTTCAGTGCCAAGGTTTAACTCCTTGAGTTCATCAAAGGTTGCTTGCCCTCCTCTTCGAAGACTGGAAGAGCTTCTCAAGTTTATCATCCAATGAAGATTCTTTGACCACTTGGATTGTAATATGATTAATTGAAGTGATTTCTTCAAATTCCTCCTAATGATTGTTGGAATCCCAATCTTGTATAGGCTCCTTCTCACCATTAAAATTTTGGCTTGGTTGATTAATGAAAACCACAGTGTGTTGCCTAACCACCAAAGTTTTTTCTAGAGTACTTCTAACTTTATTCTCCATTTCATGTGAGAAGGGATTAAAATTTTTGGTTCATCACCCCCTTTAGCCACAGTAGGATCTAACTCTTGTTGGTGCCGTCTTTGGATGCCACTTTTTGGTTTGGCATTGTGAGACCACAAACCAAAGCGTGAGAGTGCAGACCTTTTTCATAGCCGAGTTTACTGATTAGACATGTCCACTTGCCCCCTAATCTATAAAAGACTGAAGTACGTGACGTTGCATTACCAATCTAGTCAAAAATAGAAAAACGTGATGGTGCTGACTTCTTTTCCTTTGGTTCATCAACAACCTCAATAGTAATGTGATGAATGGATGTTTTCTTCTTGTCGGAAATACGAATAGTCTTGGGGGGAGTGGACCCAATACCAACTTTTGATGGGAGCACTTTCTCTCATGCCATTCGTAACTTGCATTGTGTTATAGTTAATCCATGCATTACATCACCAGTTTGTGCAAGAGAAAGTTCAGTCAGTTGTCGAGGCTCTCCTTTTCCGTATCCGACTTTCTCAAAAATTTTGCAAACAATGGGATCATACCACCCATCTGGCCATCACTCAATTGCTGAAGAATCTACTTGTCAGTCTGTGATGTAGTGGGCATTAACGTGGATGCCTTCACAAACCCTTCAAGAGATGGTTTAGAAACCACTGTATTTAAACTAGAAGAACTAAGTATTCTTACAATGTCTCAAGGTTAGCCTTTGAAAGATGAGATTTTCCTTTATTGGTTGTTGCTTCAAATAATGAATCCCCCTCTTTTCGTCGGGACTTTGGCATATAACGCAAGACTGGAGTTGCCTTAGTGCCTATAGGAAGTGTCAGCTTTAGTGTAGACTTACAAATTTCTTGATCACCTTGATGCTTTCTAATAGGGAATGACCCACTTGCAGAGTCTTGGACTTCTTTCCCTTTGTGAGTTTTATTGGCAATGGGGACGGATACGGGTAATGCTTCTGGAATCACTTCATCATCCAAATAAAATTTGACGTCTGCAAAATATGCTTTGGCCTTAGTGAATGGTTGACTTTTAGCCACAACCTATTTCTGCATTCCATCTTGATAATATTTAAAGCACTAATGCAAGGTAGAAGACATTACCCTAGTCTCATGCAACCATGGGCAACCAAGGAGAAGATGATACAATGTCTTGCAGTCAATCACATGAAAGAACGTGGTTGACTCTAGGTCTCCAATGGTGAGTTTAAGCTAGATCATACCGATTGCTCGTTGTACACCTTAGTTGAAGCCTTGAATCATCAGCTTGATGTGAGCCAGTTCATCTGTGGAGATTCCTATTTGCCTCATTATACAAATTGGCATTAGGTTCATTACAAATCCATAATCAAATAGGATGCGACGAATTTTGTGTTCGAGTACCCTGTAACATACAAGGGTCTGTTGTGTGGTCGAGAACCAAGTTACAAATCCTCATCTGTAAAGGTGATTGTAGCCATACAAGAAATATTTGCTTTGGCTTACTTCTAGTGGGTGAAATTTTTTCTTCTACTTCTAAGTTTTCTTTTATGTGCTTAAGAAGATTATTACCTGAAATTTGTTCCTTATTGTCTAAGGAAACATAATCTGCATCAGATACGTCCTTAACATTGTCCTTAGATGTCTCGCCTTCATGAATTGCATAACAAGAGACAACATGAACTTCTACACATTCTTTTAGTAGAAATTTCTTTGGCATGAACTCTAAAAGAGTCACTGGAATACAAGGAGGCTGCTTGAGAACATCTTCAGGATGGGTAGGTGAAACCTTTTGTGTTTGAATCTTTCTTACCCCTTTCTTCTTCTTCTTTGTTCCAGCATTGGACTTACTTTTCTTTTGGTGTTGCCTGGGCCTTAGACAAGGTGAAGTATGTAGGTGTTGATTTTTCTGCTTATGTTGGGTAACTACAGTCCAACCTTCATCATTAAAAGGTATCACTTCAACTTTGGAATGTACACCTTCAACCAAGGGAGGCTACTGCTCTTGTCTTGGGGAATGACACACAGATTGCCCCCAGCTAGATGAAGTCTCTACAATGTGGTTGATAGTGATGGAGTCCAAAGATCCGAATATAAGTTAACTTGACAGTGAGAACACCTTTGTATCTTGAGAAGGTGTGACCAGCATCACGTATGAGCTTGATATAGGAGTAGGACTGAATGAGCTAAAAGTGACTGTTGTCATGTTGGTAGCTGCTACATCCTCTATGGAATCAATTTTAATTTTTCCTTGTCATGCTAAGTCCATGATCTTTTCTTTCATGATGAAGCACTTCTCGATTGGGTGACTGACTACCTGATGATAGCGACAGTATTTTGAATCATTCTCATGACCCATCTCTTCAGGTTGCTTTGAAGGTGGGAGCTTAATCAACTTCAACTACAACAAGTCATCAACCATCCTTGAGACATCAGAGTCTGGAAAATGATATACTTTTGCTTTGAACTCCTTTAGACACATTTTGATCTTCCCTTTATCTTGGGATGTATTGTCCTTACTTTCTTCTTTCTTATTTCTAGATGTTTTGACAGGTTTGGTTGTGATTGCCATAACCTCCTTGTCTTTGGAAGATTTTATCTCCTTTTTGAAATCCTTCTTTTCTTTTTCATTTTGGGCATCTCTCGACCTTGGATCTCTATGCACAACAATGCTAAACTTCATATCATGGGCTTTAGTAGCCAACTCCTCGAACGTATAGGGATTTATCCCTTTGAGGATATAGTGTAAACCCTAATGCATTCCCTGGATGCACATGTCAATTGTAGAAGCTTCAGACAACTTGTCCTTGTAATTGAGAGCAAGGTTTCTCCAGCGATCGATGTAGTCCATGACTAATTCATCTTTCCTCTATCATGCAACAACAATTTCTGTCATACTCATTATTCGACAAGTGCTATAGAAGCGATTAAGGAACACCCGTTACAATTGATCCCAACTGTCAATAGAACTAGCTTCAAGATTAGTGTACTAGTCAAAAGCATTATCGTAAAGAGAGCGAACAAATTACTTCACCATCTAATCTCCAAAAGTCTCAGCATGGTTGCATGTTTTGAGGAAATGAACCACGTGTTGTTTGGGGCTACCCTTTCCATTGAATTGTTGGAACATAGGAGGTTGATACCTTGTTGGCATACACATAACCTCAATACGCTAGGTATAGGGTTTAGTTTACACCATGGACGACTGGGTTGGACCTCTATATTGAGCATAGATCATATCCTTGATTATATTCTGTAGTTGTTGTACAGAGAGGGATCAAACAAAAGCTTAGTTTATTTCTTGGGTAAAGGTTGTGAGCTAGTTTTCTCTTACCTTTCCTCATTGTGTAGCTCCACCTATGGAGTAAATCCTAGAGGATGAGAAGGACAATGACTTGATCCAGTTGGATTTTGTTGTTCCAACTTGTTCATCAAGTTAGCAATTTGAAAATCTTTCTCTTCCACTATCTTTGTCAGTTTGGCAATAGCTGTAGTCATCTGAGCAAGTTGCTCCTCAACTATCGTGGCTCTTGTCATCATTGCAAACATGACAACAAAGTATGATTAGGAAATTGGCAATTTCCTGAGACGGGGATCTAAAATAGGATCCAGACCTAGATCTGATGTTGGAATGATCGTCTAATAATGAGAAGCTAACATCTTCACTTAGTTTAGGTGAAGGCGATACCACCTTGACTAGTAGTTACTTTTCTTGAATGGATGTCTCACAAGATGGGTCCTTTTTGGTAGAGTGCTTCTTCCCATGATGGTTGAGAGGCTTAACCAAGTAAGAAGTCCTGCTTTTCATCTTGTTTCAGGTCATAGGGGGCTCGTGATTGGCTTTAGAGATGGTGGTCGAGGAGCTAGAGCTGTCAGAGGCTTTCTTCTTGCCTCTAATAATAACAACGTTAGCTACAATAACGAAGTTATTCTTTGACGCCATTGAGTCTTGTGTGTAGAGGTTGAATGCCGACTTAAGAGATGAGAGGAAAGAGTGTCCCACTAGGCATGCTAGAAATTTGTAGACATAAATTTCGTGCATAAATCCACAACACGAAAAATATGTAACAAATTCAATAAATGAATATTTTTAATAAATGAATGAGATACAACTCTTTGATTTTTACACTCTTTTACAAAAAGAGTAAAACCTCTAATTCTCGTCTACGGAGTCTAAGGGCTTGACTGTGTGTTTCTTGGATTCAGGTGTTGATGATGCTTGACTGTAGGGGAATCGCTTCTCTTCAGGGCTTCGCGCTTAATCCAAAAAAGTAGAGAAACACCATGAATCTTGCTCTCAATGCAGGATTTATGGTGTATTTATGAGATGCAAGAAGTCTTCTTCTCGCTAGCAATGAACTATGGTTGATGGAGAGACTAGAAAGTATGTCTTGGGTCTTCAAGCCTTTGAAGAGTTATGGAGATGCTTTGGAGTCTTCTTCTCTCTATAACTTCTTGCTTGAAGTCTTTTTACAAAAGGTCCCTTCTTTATGTAAGAGGGGGGTATTTATAAACTTAGGGTTAGAATCTTGCCAAACCCTTAATTGGGTGTTGATTGGATGCTCTTACCCCTTTTAGTCTAAAGAATAATTACACCCTTCTTGTTTAGAGAGAAGAGAAACTTGTGGCATTATTTGTATTCCATGAGTGACATTAACTTTCCTTCTTTACCTAAGAGAATCTAAATTTGATTTTATTCAAATCTCTCTCATGTGGGTCCCATGCAAGTTGTTTGGACCTGCTAATGGGCTAGGACAATTGGACTTGGTAGTCTTATGGGTCATTGTTTAAAAAAAACACGGACTAGGCCTAACTGACTTATCCATGTATTTGGGTCTAATTATGAGTGTGAAACCCTTATATGACTTTTGGGTCTTTGATGTAAATTTGTAAAAGTGAAAACACTTATTTACAAATTGTGTAAATTTTATGTGTCTACAATCTTGTAATCATGTGCTAAGAAATTGTCTTATTTATTGACTGTCAAATGTGTCTTTCACTGGTAAAACCATTCATTTTAAGGGCCTTGTGACCTCAAAACACACACGCACACACATGTGCAGACAGATTACCACTTTACTATAGAAGGTAGTTGATGGTCCCACAAAACACTTAATTTACCACCTTAGCAAGCAGGGGTTTTGCCCAAACAAATAATAGCCCTTGCATATTACCAAGCTTTCATAAATCAATAATGGTTAAAAAACTATTTGCCAAGCGTTAGACGGTTATTGGACCACTTGACATGTAGAAATGTGATAAAGTGATATGTCCATCCATCTTGCACTGTCACTTCGGCTGCATGTGTTATAATTTTATTACACCAGCAAACCCTGCCTCGATGCCTCGGGTTAGAATTTAAAACATATTAATAACACTCACACATAGATAGCCCCACAATATACCTTTATATTGCCTCTTTCCTATATATACTTCGAAGGCAATATCATAAATATGGGCTAGAGATTGATGCAATGCATCAAGTGCATATCCATTCATGGAGCAAATTGATCATGACAAGTAAAAAATGGCACTTAAACTTTAAATGGCCATAATTTTTTACCTCGATGTCAGATTTTGAAGTTTAAGTATTCAAAATGATTGTCTTAAAGAGTTTTATGCTATTTAAAATTTTGATTTCTATTTAAGGTTTAGAAGCCCCTTGTAAACACTCAAAATTTGACTTGGACTCCTGTGTGGACCTCGTAAGTACTCCAAAAGACAGTATTAGGTTAGACCTTAGGAAACCCTAGTTTTGAAGAATAGAGTTCCCCTTTAAACCCCACAAACCCTCCTAACAAGAATAATACAAGCCCTAAAAACCACTAGAAACTTAAGTGAACTGGTCCAGTCCAACACTGACCCTAGGAGGCTAGACAGTAACCCTTAAACATGTGTTTCATATGACAAGAGATAGTGGTCTAGTGTGCAAACTAATGTGGAAATACCATCTTTAGGCCTCATCCCTTCTATCCCTAGAAGCCCTATTTTTCCCTAATCATGTCCTTTTGTTGGAAGATTACCGTTCTTGAACATTAAAATTATTAAAGTTCATTGATCAAATAACATATCAAAATATTTTCCCATGATCACCAGATGAATCTATGAGATCTAATCATAAATGAAGTTTAGAATTACCTCAATCAATTAACCGGACACAAGAATACAATTTGATCCGGTTTCCAAAGTCTCCACACCTGTTTTAGAGTTCTCTGCACCTCTCCCACTTCTAGAATTGTGATAGGACTATATCTAAACGTGTATAACCTTATAAATAGGGATTAAGAGAGGTTAAATAAACCCTAGGGGGTGTGGGATCCTTATTGGACTTATCCTAAAGCTTATGGGGCCTACCATGCATCCTGAATTGAGTCAAAACTGCAATCAAGTACTCAACTATTTGATAATTACAACTAGGCACTTTTTTAATTACAACAATCCCTATGACATGTTATAATTGAACTCAACATTGAGGCCCTTTCTCACAAACATTTTCACAAAAACATCATTCCACTATACAATATCCTTCAATGATCCTCAAGACAATAAACTAGTCGCTATCAAACCTTTTTGGTCATTGGTAAATTATCACTATGACATTAATGGATCAATTGGACATTAAAAACATTTCTTAATAAATTCATTTTTAGAATAATTATTTCTTTAATTAATATAACTTCGAAAATCATTTTGACAAACACTTTATAAAAAACACTAGATCCAGATTTCTATGTTCAATCAATTCATGTAAACCCTAGATTGAATATATCTCCCTATTATAAGGGCAGTTGATTCCTTGTTGGGTACTTGTGTTCTCTCAAACATCAAGCTAAATATTCAAGCTACTCATGATATACCCACCAATTAGGCATCACTGGTTGGCAACTCAAAATAATCAATTTAAATAACTCAGAGAATCACAAGTTCCTCAGGTCAAATGATTAGTCTATAAGTTATGAACATTATTTATACTGACAATGAAGTTCTACTAAATGTGTTCATTATGGATCCCCTTAATGCATTTGAATTATGCATCTACATGTAAGTCTAGAGTTTTATCCTATGATTGAGATCACATCACTTCATCATATGGCAACTCTACACATAATGGCTTTTTAAGTGATGTGTCCAGCATCACCCATAGTTGTAAGGTTTCAGGCCTACAAGAATTTGATAGTTAAATCTCTCTACACAGAATCCATATGTTTGACATCCTGCTATGTTACCTAAGGACCACATATCTTATCTCATGAGATTAAATAATTATCCATAAATAAAATTATACACAATGTGATGATGGAACAAAATACTTTATTATTAATGTCAAACAAATAAATATTATAAAAAGTGTCTATGATGGCTTTGTTAGGACACCTATTCTAACTATCTCCCATGATAATAACTTAAAATTGTAGTATTGTCATAGTTTGAGTAGGCATTATCACATCTATTTTGCATTTATTTATACATTTTATACATAGATATATGAGATTTATCAATATTTATTCTAATGCTTAAAAAGGTGTATTAATGCATAATTTATTTTGTAGGAAGTTTAAAATCAACCAACTAATCAGGTGGGACCCAAATCTAAGAGAAGAAACTCGCAGCTCCAAATTCGGAAAGAAATCTAGAAAGAGAAATTTAAGTCAGCTACAATATTTTGGTCATAACTTTCTACCCTGATATCCGATTGAGGTGAGATATGCGGCCCTAAAAAGAAGATTCGAAGCCTAACAACTTTGTATTTCATGAAGTAGAGCAAATTCGGACCTTTTCTAGGTCAAAATCGAGCTGAAAGTTGACCCAATTGCTAGTGATGGGATTTAGCAGATTCACTCTCCAATTTTCCTTTTTTTGTAGAAACCCTAAAAACATATAAAAGAGAGTAAGGGGATACACCTTGAGATATCTTCATCCTCTCTCTTAACTTTTCTCCTTGTTCTATTTAGTTTTTGATTTTTTTTAGTTATGAGTTATTAAATCTTTTGCTAAGGCTAGGAGTGAAGCCACAACATGTCTTTGGTATTTGCTAAACAATTTATATTATTTTAATGTAAGTTTTTAAATATTTTATTGACTTTCTTATTTAGAAAAATATTTGTTCTATATAATTCTTTGATTCACCGTTAACTCTGGGTACAGTGAATGCTTAGAATACCTTACGAACCAAATCGTTAGTTTTGCCCTATATCAAGTCAATCAATTTTATGAATCTATCTTTTGAGAATTTCTTTTAAGAAAATAATTTGTTAATCATTCGATTAGAATCATCCTTCGTATGTATTTCAATTGAGTTATAAAATTGAATCGTTGGTAAGTACCATAGATTTATTGTGAGTGGACCTCTGAACCTTAGTGTTTACAAAATAGTATTTTTAACAAAATTAATTTTTCGGAATCAAAAAAATAAAAACCTCATAATCAATTCTCTTCATTTTACTTCCACCATTACTTTTTTCTAAAGATCACCCCTTCTCTGTGGATTGACCTCGAACTCACTGATAAATATTACTTCGCGACATCCTGCACTTGGGAACATTATAAAAGTTGTAGTAAGTTTTTGATGTCGTTGCTGGGGACGCGATATGAACAAAGAGAAGCTCATTGTTCTTGGTGGAGGTTTGTTGTATTTTACGAATCTCTTTTCAAATCCGGTAAACTCTTTCCACAACTTTTCTTCTTATTTTGTTTATGCATATCATAATCATAGTCATCGTTTAGTTAAAGTTGATTATGAGAATTTGTTTGGCAATATATTTGATTCCCATTTACATTGTTACACACTTGACACCATGGATGATAATGAGAGTAATTATAGTGATAATGATGTGCAACATGACCCACCCATTAGGACTCATAGAGATTATTTGCAGCCTACAAGACATAGTGCACCATATCTTGCATTATTTTTCCTCTGAATGCTAATAATTTCAATTTTAAGCATGACATGATTCCATTGCTACCTAAATTCCATGGATTAGAATCTAAGAACCCTTATTTACACATTAAAGAATTTAAAGAGGTATGTGCAACCTTCCATGACTAGTCTTGCAGAGAGGAGACCACTAGGTTAAAGTTGTTTCCTTTATCTCTCAAGGAGAAGGCAAAAACTTGGCTTAATTCCTTAAAGACCTAGATCCATAGACACATGGCAAGAGATGCAAACTAAAATTTTAAAATGTTTTTTTCCAATTCATAGGGCAAATGCTCTTAAAAGGAAAATCATGAATTTCTCACAAAAAGAGAATGCAACATTTTACCAATGTTAGGAACATTTTAAAGATTTACTAAATGCATGGCCACATCATGGATACAAAACTTGGCGCATCATTAGTTTTTTCTATAAAAGTCTAACTCAAAAAATATGCAGTTTGTAGAGATGATGTGCAATGGTGAATTTTTAAACAAGGACCATGATGAGGCTTTTGATTATTTTCATTTTTTAGCTGAAAATGCTCAATCTTAGGACATAACTGATACATAAGAAAAGTCCAAGCCTTCTACCAACCCATCTAGGGGTGGTAAGTATTATCTTAGGGAGGAAGATGTCTTAAGTGCTAGGGTAGCTACTTTGGCTAGGAAAGTAGAGTCCATGGAATTAAAGAAAGTTAATGAAGTTGGGTTTATGCCTAAAGTGAATGATGTTTGTAGTATTTGTGAAACCATGGGGCACCCTACAAAACAGTGTCCAATTATCCCTATTTTCAAAGAGGTGTTACACAATCAAACAAATTCTATAAACATGAACACAAACTATTTTCATTTACCTTATTTTGAAACCTACAATTCAGGGTAAAGGAATTATCCAAATTTTAGTTGGAGGAATGATAATGTTGCACTACGTCCTCAAGGTCATTCTAATTCTATTCTTTATAATCTTCATCCTAAGAAGAGTCTAGAGGATGCGTTGCAACAATTCATGCAAAGTTAGACCACCATAAATAATCAGACTTCCAAGGCCATTAGTGATATTAGAAACACTCTTACTAAGTTGACCACTTCATTGAGCATTCCAGAAAAAGGTAAATTTCCAACTCAAGCACAACCTAACCTCCAAGGTCAATTTAGTGTTGGTGAGTCTAGTTCATCTAATACACAACTTGAGTATGTTAAGTCTATTACTAATCTTCGTAGTGGAAAAGTTATTGAAAAAACTATTCCACCTAAAGACAAAGAAAATGAAGAATTTTCAAAAACAGGGAGTAGTAATGAACTTAATGGGTCCAAGTCAAATGAGGTTGAGAGGTGCCCTATTCCTGTTCTTTTCCCTCAAAGATTGCATCCACCTCAAAAGTTGAATCAAAATGTAAAAATCTTTGAAGTTCTCAAACAAGTGAAAGTCAACATTCCTTTGTTGGATGCAATAAAACAAATTCCTTCTTATGCTAAGTTTTTGAAAGATTTGTATGCGGTTAAGTGTAAGCTTAACGTATAAAAGAAGGTATTTTTAATTAAGCAAGTGAGTGCTATTATTCAAAGGAATACTCCTCCTAAGTATAAAGATCCAAGTAGTCCCACAATTTCATGTGTTATTGGTAAGTTTGGAGTAGAGCAAGTTTTGCTTGATCTTGAGGCTAGCGTGAATCTTTTGCCTTATTCGGTGTATGAACAGTTAGGTCTGGGTGAGCTAAAACTAGCTGCAATAACTCTTCAACTTATAGACTGTTCTGTAAAAATGCCCAGAGGAGTAGTGGAGGATGTGTTGGTCCAAATTGATAAATTTTACTTTCCTGTTGATTTTATTGTTTAAGACACACATTCTATTTTGAATACTAATTCCTAAATTCCTGTGATTTTAGGCCCATTCTTTGCAACTTCCAATGCTTTGATAAATTGTAGGAGTGGTGTACTTCAATTATCTTTTAGAAACATGACCCTGGAATTAAACATTTTTAATACTTGTAAACAACCTAAGAATGATGACGAGGTCCAGGAAGTCAATTTGATTGAGACACTTGTTTAAGACCAATTTAATATGTCATGTTTTTCTGATCCTTTAGAGGCTTGTTTGGTTAATTCTTATCATTTAGAATTTAATGAGGATTCTGAAATTGCATATCTTTATTATTTATCGGATTTTACACAAGAATCAGAAGTGAACGTGTGGAGGCCTAAATTTGAAGAGCTAGCACCTCGTGAGCCCAAACTGTTGTCATCACAAAAAAAAGTAACCAAGTTGGAACTGAAGCCCTTACTAGTGGAACTTAAGTATGCATTCTTAGGACCCGATGAGACTTTTCCCATGGTAATATCTTCTAAACTTGATTCCTTGCAAAAATGTAAGTTGTTTAGAATTTTGAAAGAGCATAAGGGTGTTATAGGATGGAACATTGTTGACATCAAGGGAATTAACCCCTTAGTGTGTACTCATAGGATTTATTTGGAGAATAATGCTAAACCTTCTAGGGAGATGCAGTGTAGGTTGAACCCTACAATGAAAGATGTTGTCAGCACTGAAGTTTTAAAATTGTTGGATGTGAGAATCATCTTCCCTATAGCTAATAGTAAGTGGGTGAGTCCCACTCAGGTTGTGCCTAAGAAGTCTGGAGTTACTTTAGTGAAAAATGAAAATAATGAATTGATTCTCACTCGTGTAACCACAGGTTGGCACATGTGTATTAACTACAAGAAGTTCAATACTGTCACTAGGAAATACCATTTCCCTTTGCCTTTCTTAGACCAAATTTTAGAAAGAGTAGTTGGTAATGCTTATTATTGCTTTCTAGATGGATATTTAGGATATTATCAAATTGAAATTGCACTTGAGGATCAAGAAAGTACTACTTTTACATGTCCTTTTGGTACTTTTGCATTCTGAAGGATGCCATTTGGGCTATGTAATGCTCTTGTCGCCACTTTTCAGAGATGCTTGTTAAGTATTTTTAGTTACATGGTAGAAAATTTTCTTAAAGTTTTCATGAATGATTTTTTTATTTTTGGTGATTCATTTGATGAATGTTTATCTAATTTGTAGGAAGTCTTGAAGAGGTATGAAGAGAAGAATCTTTTGTTGAATTGGGAGAAGTGCCATTTCATGGTCTCAAAAGGGATTGTGCTTAGTCACATTGTCTCTTCGAAAGGAATAGAAGTAGACAAGGCTAAAATTGAATTAATTGCTAATTTTTCCACACCCAAGACTACCAAGAATGTTAGGTCATTCCTAGGACATACTGGATTTTATAAGAGGTTTATTAAAGATTTTAGTTCTATATCTAGACCATTGTATAACCTCCTATCTAATGAAACTACCTTTGAATGGATAGAAGTTTGCCAAGAAGCTTTTGTAAAACTAAAAGGCATGCTTACTTCTGCACCTATTATACAACCATCCAATTGGAATCTACCTTTTGAAATAATGTATGATGCAAGTGACTATGCAATTGGGGTTGTTTTAAGGCAACGTAAGGATAACAAACCTTATGTTATTTACTATGCAAGTAGAACTTTGAATGATGCTCAAATGAATTATTCTGCAATTGAAAAAGAATTGTTTGTAGTAGTATTTGCCTTTAATAAATTTTGTGCTTATATTGTTGGTTTCCCTATTGTTATTTTCACTTATCATGCAGCCTTCAAGTATCTTCTTACCAAAAAGGATGCTAAGCCACGATTGATTAGGTGGATCCTTCTACTCCAAGAATTCAATATCACTATCAGAGATAAAAAGGGAGTAGAAAATGTGGTGACAGATCATCTGTCTAGACTTACTTTTGATTTGTTTGTGGATACCATGCCAATCAAGGATTCTTTTATTGATGAACAACTTTTTGTTGTTTCTACTTTACCCTAGTATGTTGATATTGTTAATTTTCTCGTTATAGGAAAAACTTTAACTCATTGGAATGCACAAGATAAGAAACAGTTCTTTGTTAAGGTATGCAGTTTCTTTTATGATGATCCTTATTTGTTTAAGTACTACCCTAACCAAATTATTAGGAGGTGTCCCTAATAATGAAATATCTAGTGTCATCTCCTTTTGCCATTCTGAGGCCTGTGGTGGCCATTTTTCTTCAAGGAAAACCATTGCAAAAGTTTGGCAATGTGGATTTTATTGGCCTACCCTCTTTAAAGATACTCACCATTTTTGCAAAGCATGTCAACCCTGTCAAAAGTTAAGGGGAATTATTCGTCGAAATATGATGCCTTTGAACCCAATTTTGGTTATTGAAATATTTGATTGTTGAGGCATCGATTTCATGGGTCCATTCCCACCTTCCTTTAGGTATCTTTATATTCTAGTAGTTGTAGATTATGTTTCCAAATGGATTGAGGCTATTCCTTGTAAAAATAATGACCATAAGGTAAAAGAAAATGTGTTGTCAAGAATGGTAATGTTTTTAAGGTTAACATACAACATCTTAAACCATTTCTTGAGAACTTTTCACATTAGGATGAGTCCATTGATTTGAAGGATCCTATTTACCAAGACTTGCCAAACACTTAGATTCTTTAGATCGTAGTAGTGTATGTGTCTTAGTTAGTTAGTTTTTTCTACTATTTTTCCTTTCTTTGTTTGTTTTGTGTCTAAACCATTTTGCAAGCATTAAAGTT
This sequence comes from Platanus orientalis, assembly GCA_025762735.1. NCBI lineage: Eukaryota > Viridiplantae > Streptophyta > Magnoliopsida > Proteales > Platanaceae > Platanus > Platanus orientalis. Next base: position 802 of record JAOXJP010082641.1, on the reverse strand, counting down.
TTAATTTTCTTTTTGTTCGCCCCTTGATGTACTCTCCATGATCTCTATTACTTTGTTTTTCTTTGTCTACATTGAGGACAATGTATGTGTTAGGTTGGGGGGAGGGAATTTTGTGTTGTATTGGTCTTAAAAATTTCATTGTCTTAGCATGATTATTAAGATTGAAGTTTATTATACTACTTCTGTTTAAAATGTTCTAATGACTTTATGCTCAAATTACATTGCACATGCACTTTAGCCACATGGATATGATTCTTGGTTGAAAGGTAAAGATGATATTGAAAATCTTGATGAAAAAAAATGTGGAAACTTTTAACCCTCGCAAGTATTTGAGCAATTCAATTTTTTTAGAGGGTTATTGTGTCTAATCTTACCTCAATTGTTTGGAAGCACACAAATTTTGTTGTTTAGTCTCATTATTTCTTCCTTTTGGTTGAATGCTAAGAATTTATCATTTTTATGCCACACTTGAATCTTTTGAAGTCATGGATGTTATAGAACTATACCAATCTTTGAGAAATGATTTTAGGTAATCTTTGATTTCTTTGAACCTTTATTTATTTTTATTTTTTTGAGATGTTACCGTTAGTTAACCCGTTGAGCCTATAGATAATCCTTTTTTTTTCATTACCCTTTTTTTTCCAAGGTGTTTTGAGAATGGATGAGATCAATGTGTTTTATTAAGGCGAATGGGTAGAAATAAAAAAAAAAAAAACAAAAACAAACCATTTGTTAAAAATAAACTAAATTAGTGCTTTAATTGAGATGTGCTTTATTGACCAAAAAAAAAAAAAAAGTTATA
>JAOXJP010082630.1:0-14940 GCA_025762735.1 Platanus orientalis | reverse complement strand
TGTGTATAAGAGACAGACTGTACAGAGAGTAAGGATTTTGTCTGCCTCCCTTACGAATGCTAAGGTCCACTGGGCATCAAGGGTATGCATGAGCGCCGAAAAGTGAAAAGTGATTTCACTTTTTGGGGGGCACTTATCCCTTTTCGGTGCTGATGCGTCCCCCCTGATGCCCAGCGGGCGTTAGCATTTGTTAAGGGAGGCAGACAAAAGTGTTCTCATGTACAGAACATTTGCTCATTTTTTATATCAATAATATTATGTGCTTCAGCCATGCGAATTGATGTTGCAAAAGGGAGGTAGGTTTGTGTCTGCTCCCCTAAAAACTGCTAACCTCTGCCCCCTGACAAGGGGTGGACACATCAGTGCTAAAAAGTGATTTACACTTTTTTTTTTCGGAGGGGGGGGGGGCGGGGGAAGGGGCGTGCATATCACTATTCAATGCTGATGTGTGAAAGGATGGTTATCATTAGTTAAGGGGAGTGTTCCCAATCCTTTTTGTGCGAAAGGATGTTCCATTTGCCCCCTCAGAGGGGTGTGGCCCCATCCAAAAGTGCTTGGGGCCCACACCCCCCTTTGAGGAGGTGAAGGTACATCCTTTCTTCGGATGTTGTCGTCATTCCTGGTAATCCAATAGATAGAAGACCAATCTGATTTTATGATCTTACTCATAACCCATTCACTTGTTTACATGTTTTATTTTGGTTTGAAGTTCTGATTTTCTCTTTAATAAGGAAATCATGGTGTGTTGGGATGGTCTAAGCATTATGAAAGAGACAATACTAATTACAGTACTGAAAGGGATGGGCCATCTACCAATCTCTTTCAAGTATGATGTGAGTAAACACAACAAAAAATCAAAATCTCTCTTTTTCACCTCTATTTGGCTCCAACCCACCATGAACTCATGTTTATTACTAATTAAAGCTGTAGCAAGGGTTCTCTTAACATTCTTAATTGCAGTTAACTACATAACTAATAAAATCAGATGATTCCCCTGTATGTACGACCTCATAAATCTGTGTTCAAAACCATCTCTACTGCCCCTCAACTCCCTACTGATATGAAGTGACCCAACTCCACAACAAAAAGATTTATGAACCATCCAAGAGCCTGCTATTAATCTGGCGGCTAACCGCGATTATATGCATTAATTGAGTGTTCAATATGTGCTTGTGCAAACTGAATTCGATTTATAGCATATAAAGAAAATGATCACCTGAATTTCTTCTACAATAAATTGTAAAAAATAATATACCCGACATATTTGATTTATGGGATTTTTCTCAAATCAGTTCAAAGTTATGGCAAAATTGTCAAATAACAATGTAAAACAAAGTATTTACAAAATTGGTTTTAAGTGATTTGTAATTATATTCTTAACCCTAAATCCGTTATATGATATATTAGGCAATCAAATCCCTTGTTCTCGCTCCTCAAAGGCATCACTGGCTTAGTTATATTTAGGTGCTTTAAATAAGTGATTCTTCTTTTCACGATAGCAACCCGGCCTACCGATCTGAGAACCATCTTGGATTCCGTAATGAATTCTGGTGGGGTTAGAGTAAACAAGTGCACAAGTGTTGATGCTTATTTTCTCTTTACTAGCTTCATACGTGGAAATCTCTCTTTTTTCACTCTCTTTTTGTATGTGTGTGTATATGTTAATTTATCTATTGTTCTTTGTCTCCAAGGCAAAGCAACTTATCTACCAGAAATGACTACTTCAAAAGCAAGGCTGGGTGGGGAAGAGAGAGAGAGAGCGAGCTATTGGTTTCTCTGTTTTCCATTTTTTAAGAGTTTAAAGGATTTTGATAGTTAATTTATATCAAAAAATACTCAATAAACTAAATTACAAATTCGGTGGTAGAGATATTAGGATAGTGTTGACAATGGGTTCGGATTATGTAAAAACGAATTTCGTGAGAACTGTGCAAACAGCACCAGAAGGACTGACACATCGGTACAGAAAAGTGATTTACACTTTTTTGGGGGAACTTATCTCTTTTTGGTGCTGATGTGTCTGCACCCTGGTGACGTTTGCACAGTTCTCACGAGATCCGTTTTCACCTAATTTTTTTCCATTGACAATGGAACAGGAAAATGACTGGGCTACCAAATTTGGTAACTACGTTCAAGGTATAACATGAATAATAAAAATAGCTTAACCGTTAATTATCATTTTTTTTTCAAATTTATCCCTAAAAGATCTGATTTCAGAAATAGTTTTTTTACCTCATTATTTAGCAATATTATCAAAACTTTGAACCGTTTTGGAAAAATCCGTTGATTTTTCATTTCATTTTTTGATATATGAGGCAAAGAAGACAAACGAGTGTTTGGGGGATTTGACTTAGAGATTAGAGTAGTTATAATCATGATGTGTCTTACATGACCCTACAGACACAACTTGTTCTTAATTATGCATAATTATATTAAAATAACATTAAAATCCAAGTCATGCGTGCATTCGTACCTTGTTCTCTATTTTGAATAGACCAACCTCATCACCATCGCTAGATATTAATCCAAGAAATAGTGTAGGTTTCGTACATTTTGATTCAAACAAAGTACGGCGACGACTTCTGGAATTTGTTATTTTTTTAATGATCAAGATTATATTTTCTTCTCAAAGCAGGTGTACTCTTCCTTTGTACGTATAAACTAATCTTTTGACTAACTTAAGGGAATCTTGAGGTGTTTTATTCAATTGATTATGCCATTTATGTGCAACCTTTGCATACCCATTTGCAGATCAAGTAGGAAAAACACAACTTCATGTTTAAGTGTAATGAATGGTTGGTACTTGGTAGGAATTATCCTTGGGATATGTAATTTCTTTTTGCAAGTGGTTGATCCTTCCTAGGGGTGGCAATGTTTGACATGACCCGTGAATCCGACACGACCCAACACGAAAATAAGCGGGTTAAGGTTGACCCTAAATGTGTTTTGGGTCAAAACAGGTCAACCTGATTTGACACGATTAATAAATGGGTCGGGTTAGGGTTGAGCCAAATGGTTTTATACCCTTACCTTGACACGACATGAACCCGACTCGCCAAGACAAATTACCACATAACCCGTGAACCCAACACGACCCAACATGAAAATAAGCGGGTTAGGGTTGACCCTAATCGTGTTTCGGGTCAAAACAGGTCGACCCGCTTTGACACAATTAATAAATGGGTCAGGTTAGGGTTGAGCCAAATAGTCTTATACCCCTACCTCAACACGACACGAACTCGACCCGCCAACACTAATTGCCACCCCTGCTAAAGACTAGGAAACAAAGTAGTTGTCTACCATCTTGTGTGGGACTCCGTTTGTTGACTTTGGAGTTTCACTAAATGACAAAATAGTGAGCTGTAGAGCAAGACACAAAATTACTCATATTACTCCTTGGCTTTTAGCCTTATTACATAAAAGCCCATGTATAAGAGAATGCCTAAACTACCCTTAGCACAAAAGACCTTATTACAAAGTTATCTCACCCCTTAAAACACTTAAGTAACCCACATGTTGTACACTTTCTTGAACTTGAATCTCTTGCGGGGTGGTACATATATCATCAACATCTTCACAATGTCCGCATCAGTTGGGTTCTGATTGAGCTTAACCCAAATTGCACTTTGAGGTGAGCATTGAAACCTTCAGGTTGGTTAGCTATATGTTAGTTGGGGAGATCTCTTATGTAGGACTTAATGCCTGTTAGGGAATCATACATTATCCACTTAGGATAGGAGATATCCTACTACTATAGGAGAACGTTGGTTAGATGATGACACCATCGTGATCTTTCATCATTCAAAAGAGTTTTATAGATGGAAATTTTTTGACTATGGATCTTGGCTTTGGTCTAAAAGATCTGTAGAACGATATGGGTTGCCACTGGTGGGAGACAATAATGAAGCAGAGGATTGAGACACACTAACTAATAAATGTTGGGATTTAATTTTTTTTATTCAACTCAACAGATTCTCATTTCAACTTCTTGGGGCCAGCTACATAAATCGTATTCTGCTATTCCACTCTATCATGGGCCATATTTGCCGATAAATCACATTCACTTATATCTTTTTTCACTATTTCAACCCAAGTCTATTTTGGCCTTCCTTTTTTCATTTTAATGTCTTAACTTGCACCATCTCACTTCTCACCATCACTGGTGCAACCATTAATCTTCATTGCACATTACCAAACCATTTCTATTGGCTTCCCCTCATCTTATCACCTAAGAGATTGGTTAGGTTAGAAATAATCTGGATCATGTGAACATGACCATGAACTTTCTCCTACATTTATTGGATGTTGAGGAAAAAAAATCAATTTCTTAACTTAACAAAGCCTTATCAGGGACGACTTCATAAATTTTGTTCCACCATTCCACTCCATAGTTGCAGAGAAGCTTGGTACAAGGTAGTAACTTCGTTTCGGAAGCTAATTCCAATTTGCTTCCCAAGTAGTGGTTAGCATACTTCCTAAGCGGTGAAGCAAGTGAAAGCTATTTAGGGAAACGAGCAGAAGCCTCTGGAGAAACGAGTAGAAATGTCTGGAGAATCAACTAGAAAGCAATCCAAGAAACAATATTGTATTTTATTTAATGTAAATCCTATGTTGTTAGCATTGATTAAAATATTATCTATGAGATTTAGTAATAATTATGTAGAGAAAAAAGAGATTTAGTATTGAATTTATTGTTTATATTATTTTATTCAAATTCAATAAAAACGATTCAAATCCAATTGTTTTTATATATGGTCTTCTATAGTATGACCCAAAGATATAAGTTATCTACAAAAAAATCTTATGTATGGTAAAATCTAAGGTATGGTTGGTCATACTAGTAACAAATGGTTTGCATATAGACTTATATGTCATGATTATTTGTTACTTACATAATATAGCTTTTAGTTTTTTGTAGTTGCTCTTAAGTTTATTCACTTTATTGTATTATAGTTGAAATTATTGATTATAACATAGTTATTTTCTTTATTATTGTTTTTCGCTTCTTGCTTCCCAAGGATTTATTGGGACTCGCACCATATCTTTTGTTAAATCACACTCATGTCTTTTCTCTCTACTTCAACCCAAGTTAAATTTTGCCTTTCTTTTGTCCTATTAATGCCTTCAACTTGCACCATGAAACTCTTTTTTATAGCTGCAGTCATTGGTCTTTGTTACACAAGGTTCAAAATATCGTTATTGCGACTCTTATCGCGGACCAGAGATACGGGTACGTCTTGCGTATCGCAGCTTATCGCGGAGATACGGCATCCGAAACTGAGAAACGAGTGAGATACATGTCAAATAAAGGAATTTTGATTTGAAACTTTAGGATTTGATAGGATAATCACTAATTCACACTTAGAAATCATTAAATATAGGCAATAACCATCTATGATGGTTGAGATAACCGTCATCTTTATGACATGTTGTCGCCTATAGAATCTATGGAAACGCTATGTAAGCTTTAGAATTTTTTAATGTAATCTTAGGAAATGTTATAATAAACATTATTAAATACTTATGAACCATTATACTTCATTACACACTTGGGTATCAATAATTGGGAATCGGTGCCCTCTTGACACTCGTTATCGCACATGTGCAGAATTTTAAGTGTTAAGAGATTGATAAATATGTATATAAGTGTAACATAAGTAGGCTAGCTAAATAGATAACATGGTTTAAATTTCAAAATGATTACATGACCTAAATACATGTTTGATACTTTCTTTAATGTAATCTTCTGTTTTTTTTTTTACTTCAATTTTTTAATTTTTTGTAAAAAATAAAAAAAAATACAAAAAACATAATAGAATTAAGATAAACATACTTCGTATGTTTTAATATGTTCAAATATGCTTTCTGAAATTTTTCTTATTTTTTGGTATTTTTCGCAATTTTAAATTTTTTTTAATTATTTAATAAATACAAAAAATATTTTATTTTCGGAAATCTACCAAATTAATATATTATGTGAAAAATAAGATGTAGTATTACATATAAAAAATTAGTCCAAACATTGCTCATTTCATACAATTTTTTGATTTTTTTTTAATTTTTTCAAAATTTCTTTTTTTTTCCTGAAAATTAATTTTTTTTCCATGAATGTGTTGATCTATCACAAATGTATAACATATAAAAAATCTACAAGGATTAGAGAAGAAATAGAGATTAACAAATTTTTTGTTGAGATTTGGGTTTTTAGGTTCCATCATTCAATTCGGCTCAAATCTACCTTCTCAAACGAATTTGACTCAAGTGGAGTCTTAAATTTAGGCAATAGAACCAAAATCAAGTAAAAAATTGCAATAAAAATGGGTTTTTGTGTGCTTTTTAAAGCTTGCGATAAGGTCTCCTTCCGGTTGCGATATGCGAGATGCGAGACACTCTCTTCGATTTTAAAAGAAGAACTGAAAAATAGTGTATTTTGGACAACTTATCGTGAGATGCATGCGATACGTGCAATACGGCTCGCAATAAGGTGTCCAAACCCTGATTTTTCGCAGTATAGGGTGTTATCGTCTCGTGGACCTGCGATGCGCGATACAAGGCTGTATCGCGTGAGATTTTGAACCATGCAAGCAACCCACATGAAAAACAACAACTTAGAGGGGATCTTCATCCTCTAAAGATATTGCCAATCTAAAGAAGACTCTTCTCATTCTTCAAACATACTGTAGCAAGAGTGGACATTAAAATTTTAAAATACCATTGCTCACAAAGGTCCATCTTCGCAAATCTAATCTTTTGGTTTAGGAGAATTGGGTCTAATAATCCAAGTGAATGGGCCATTTCATCAATTTCCTAATCGTTCAAAAACCTTCTCGTATGGATATTCCTACAGGATCCTTCCCCTTCAATTCCCCAATACTAGGACACCATGGTATTTTGTTCCACACAATAGAATAAATATTGGGGGCTTCCACCGTCAACGGATGGGGTGAACACCATTTATCTTTCCAAAAGTAAGTATGGCCTCCCGATCCCACCTCTAGGGAAATGCCTTTTAGGAAGGAAGTCAATTGGTCCATAATAGCTTTCCTATAGCATACACTATAAGGGCTTCAAATCTTTTTGGATTCTCATTTAGAGCCCAAGTCATACTTAGCAACTATGACTTGACGCCAAAGGTTACCTTCTTCATTCCCAAATCTCCATGACCATTTAGAGAGGGCTTTATTTGTAACCTTGATTTTTTTAATCCCCAGACCTCCCAATTCCTTTCGAGCACAAACCTTTCAAGCAATATGATGTATTCCTTTATTTTCTTTCCGCCGATCCCAAAAGACCTTTGGAATTTTTTGATTGCACAAGCACATGAAGATGGGATCACAAAAAGGGATAAGAAGTGAAGTAAGTAGGGAGACTCGATAGCACCGATTTAAGCAACATAAGCTTCCCTCCCTTTGACAGATACATGCCTTTCCATCTTGCTAATCTTCTTTGAATTCTACCTAACGAGGATTCCACACTTCTTTGCATTTATAAGGTGCCCCTAAGGGTAAGCCCAAACAAGTAAATGGAAGGGCACCCATTTTACATTCAAGAGCAACAACAAACCTCCACAGATCATCCACCTTGCCCAATCCATAGACACAACTCTTGGCTAAATTAATTTTTAATCCTGAGACTGCTTCAAAGCACCGAATAGCACATCTTAAAAACTTTAGTTGTTTTGCATAATTTTTACAAAAAATAAGTGTCATCCACAAATTGAGTCGCACCACCTTGTTCTCTCCCTCCTCAGAGCCCTCCCACAACCATCCTTGGAACGCCTTTGGGAGGATAACACTAAAAGATTGCGACAACCAAGAATTAAAAAGGCGAGAAGGGGTCCCTTTGACTAAGACCGATAGAGTTAAAGAAATAGTCCACCGATGAGCCATTTAATAGAATAGAGAAGGAAGTTGTGCCACAACATTTCTCCATCTATTTTTGCCATTTGATGCCAAAGCCTAGTCTTTTCTCTACATATAGTCGGGAAATTTTCAACTCGCTCTATCATATATCTTTTCAAGGTCCAGTTTGCAAAGAATTTCCTTGTCACCCTTCTTTAAGCTCTGTCTACATCCAATGAAGGTACTTTGGTTGTGGGAAATCACAGTATGGACTCCTTTCAAATGATCCGCTAAGATCTTGAGATAATCTTATAAGAGCTGCTAATCAAAGCTTATAGGCCTGAATCCTTAGTTGAGATAGTCTCTTCCTTTTTAAAAATTAAGGATATAAATGTGGTGTTGCTCCCTTTATCTAGGAAACCTGACTTGTAAACATCCTCCACCATTTTCATGATGTATCCCTTCACAACCTCTCAACACTCTTTGAAGAAAGCCATTCGGTCCTGGCGATTTATCATTTTCAAAATTCCAAATGATATTCTTAACATCCTCCTCATTTATAGGTCTCTCTAACCAATCCCTTTGAGAATCATCAAGGGATTTAAACTTCAGACCATTGAGATACGGCTTAAAAACCCCTGGATCTACATACAGGTTTTTGAAGAAGTCCACTACATAAGATTTGAAGACATGTCTTAGATTTCCTTGTTTGGTCATAATTTAGAATCCACGATCCTATAATTTCGCAACCTCATTCCTTCCCTTCCACTTGATTTTTAAATTTCCTTTTCCTTCTATCTTCTTCACCCTATACGCTATTGTACTTGCTTTTAATTTTAATCTCCACAACCAACAACTTATCTTATAACCAAACTTTAGACCTCTGCTGATGTAGGCTCTCAAAAAAAAATCTTCTCTCTTATGCTTGCAAAAGTACTTTCTCTGGAGATAATTTGAGATTCAACATCAGCACGGCCTCCACAGACATCTTATATAGCTTTATCCATACTAAGACTTCATTTACATAAGGGTAAGCTGCACAACTTGTGTACAATACCCTTAACAATAGCTAGAATTTGGAAATTGTGAAATAAAAAAATTGCAAGAGTTCTTTTTGCCTGGTCATAAAGGTTGGGATGGTGATGATTTATGTTCCATTGGAGGGCGATATGGTGTTTGGGAATACACATCGTCCCCAACTGAAGGTCAAGGACAATGAAGTGACAGTAAAAAAATGGATTGGATGAAAGGAAATGGCATGATTGATTATTATGAGAACAAATCTGGGTGTTTTGTTCTAAATTTTATCTGAACTATTGGATCCAGCACATGGGCATCTAACAGGGAATATGACGGGGCGGAAATCACAAGGAGGGAAGTTGATGCAGCATAACAGAGGAGATACCCAAATTTGATGTAGTATATTATCAAGTATCTCAAAGAATCATCAATTTAAAACTGGAAGCAAAAACACACTTTGATCCACCAAGAATTAATCTTCAAATCACATAAGTAGGTAAGAATTTTAAACTATGAAGAATAAAATGAAGGAAAGGAAGCTAAAAGAGTTTAAAATAGAAAATGGGAAGAAAATAAAAAGAAAGAATCCAAAAGGGAAATTATGGAATTTTTGGGCAGAAACCAAATTTACAAAAATACCATTAGTTGTGCATCAGAAATTACCAAATTTTGCAGGTAAATTCTAACACATATTAGGGTCCTATTGTCACAACCATTTTGTCCAGTGCTGTTCGCATGGCTATGGCTTGTGACACTTAACCTTTTGTCCCTTTTATAGGCTGGTGGCATTTTTGTAAATAAGTCCAGTATGATTTTCTAGTGGGGTGGATGCTCCCTTCTGGCATTCCCGAAAAGGCTTAACATCTACCTTGTAGGCTTTTCAAGGAGTGTAGCCTCTGAACCTTGCCCCTATGGTTGACGTGGCTCATGTTGCTACACACTGTGCTTAGTGATCCCTTTTACCTCTAGGGTTGTAATGCTTTTCTGTTGATGCAATGCAATGGTTCATTTCCTTTCTGTTGTGTGTGTGTGCTTGGCTTGTCTTTCCTTGCTTTGTCTTTGTCGTTGCTTATTTAGCATAGGCTGACTTGTGTCGTGGGGGCAAGGCAAGTGCAGCACGAAAGCGTTGAACTAAGGTTGTCTGTGACACTATGGTTAAAATTTCATAAGATTTCGATCAAGTTTACTTTATGAAAATTTAAATTTTTAGACTTTGGGAGAGTTTTTAATGGAGGTTTACTAAAACCAATAAGAAATCTTTTCCATTAGATTAGCAAACTTGAATCCTAGCTAGAATTGTAGAGAACAACAAAAAAACAAAGGAAAAGAAGAAGAATAAAGATATGGATAATACTTTGTGGAGAAAACCCTACCGCACACCTAGGAAAACCCTACTTAGGTTCAAGCTTGGCACCAAATTTGACGAGAGATTGCAGCCCAACTTGTTTGAAGCAAAAAATGGATTTTTTTTCTCCATACATTCATTTATTCAAAGTTTAAAATTCTTGGCTACTTGTGTAATTTTAAGATTAATTCTTGGTGGATCAAAGTGTGTTCTTGCTTCCGGTATTAAATTGATGATTTTTTGAGATACTTGGTGATATACTACATCAAATTTGGGTATGCCCTCTATTGTGCTGCATCAATTTTGGTATCAGAGTGAGGCAAGGTTCAAAATTTTGATTTGTGGAAGGAACGAAATGATAGGATTTTCGAGGATAAATTCCGTAGTAATGGCGAATCGGCTCTCTTCATATACAAGACTCTTTTTGAGTGGGCCTCGATATGGCTTTATTTTAACAAGACGGAATGGAACATCATATGGCATGAGGAGTTTTAACTCCATGTTTTGTTTTAGGGTTTAACTTTATTGTCTCTATAGATAGCCATCACTATTGTGGTGATCTCTATCTTTTGTAATGTTTACCTTTTTTACTTTCCTTGTATATATAATAAATGATCTCTTTACCTCTAAAAAAAAAAAAAAATTCAATATTTCAATTTTAATGGATATTTCGCCTTGGAGATTTATGAAAATTTCGAGGAAATTTTGTTAGAATGTTTAGAAATAATGGAGCATTTGTGAAAATTTTGATGTGAACTGTTGTGAAAATTTCTATTTATATTAAGCATGATAACACTCTTAAGACTCAAAAAACTATATAAAGCATTTAATTTATGTTCAAGTTAATCAGAGAGATAAACAAATGGCTACTAGTCAATTTTTTTTATAGATAAATGAAACTAAACATATCAAATTGTATGATTACTTCACCTAATTCTCCATCTTAAATTAGTCATTTTGTGAATGAACAGTAGTTTTTCTAGTACATATCTAATTTATGCATACATATATGTAAATATGTTTCAATTACATAAATGTGTTTTATTAATTTAAAAAGAAATCATTTTAATTATTTTACAAACAAATATTAAACAATATTGTTTACTAGAAAGGATTTAAGAGGAGTTATTATTTTTGGTCTAGAATCAACAAATTGAAAAATTATAGCAAACGACTAGATTTAAGATGGGTATAGCTCAATTAATACATAATAAATCTTGTCAAAAGTATTGATATCAGTAGAACTTTGCCAAAATTTCGTCAATATTTTGCAAATATCAACATAATTTTGGTGACATTTCGAAGAAATTTTGTAATTTTTGTATTCCCCTAGTATTTCATTTCACCGTCCCTTGAAGTGGGAAAATTTTGACAAAATTTCGATAAATTTCACTTAAATTTTGAACCATGGAGCCAGATTCTCAGTTGGCTCCAATTCCAACTGGGGGTCCTTGATCATTAACATGGCATATTTATGAGTTTTCTGACTTCTGGAGGAAGTTCTATCAGTGGTAGTACTTGTGGCAGTTGTGGTTCATATTTGTGCTGCGTCATAATTTGATCGTGGGTGGGTTTAGCATCTGGTTATATGGTTCGAGCTTTCCAATATTGTTGATCATTTCCCTTTAAAAAACTCGAGGTTGAGTTTTTTCGAACAAGGGGGTTTGATGAAGAAATAGGAGGCAAGGTGGGGCCCACGCATGGTCCTAGTGGGGTCCATGCATGAAGATGCACAAGAAGACCATGGAGGAACACTAATGTTATACCAAGAGAGAAATTATGTAGCTGATGTGGAGTCTGTTAGAGGCACTTTCTATTTTAGGGCATGTGGGGCCCACTTACTTGGCTTGTGGGGTCCATACTTAAAGAGGCACATGGGGGAGACATGTGTATGATTATTGGAGTCTTTTATGGGTGTTTATTTTCCTTTTATTAGTATTTATTTTGTAATTTTATGTTTTGCTAGTTATTGGAGGTTGGGACTTATTGGGTATGAGTTTTTGTTTTTGGGCATAATTGCCTTAGTGCATTAAATACACTATAGAGGGCTGAATGACCACTCTATTAGAGAGGGGGGGGATTTTAGCTTTAATTTTTTTTTTTTATGCTTTCTTTTGATGGGCTTGAGGGGTGTAAAGGAGAATTCCAAGGGTAGGGCAATCGTTGGTTATAAATCAACCCTAACCCTCTTATGTTCGGCTTGGATTTATATGCCAACCCTATCCTCCTCTAACCTTCGTTGATGGTCAAATGGGTGGAAACTAAAATTCTGAAATGGATCCTAGAGGGGTGAATAGGATCTTTATAAATATTGAAAAATTCTTTTTAAATAAGTTACTCAGTCCCTATTTAATTTACTTAATTTTCTTTTAATTAATATACAACGAAAAATCTTTTAATTAAGTAAATTGTTTTTCTGTGAATTTATCATAGACCACAGGGCTTCGTCATGCACTATAGTGTTACCTATAGCAGAGCAGGAGCAGGGCTGATAAATTGCCTAAAGTTGTTTAAAATAAGTCTTTATTAATTTTAACCTTAGTTAAAATCACTTAGTGTGTTGGGTTGTTTTGCATAACCATAGACATAAATAATAATGATAATAAACAACCAAACCGCAATACACAAATTTATAGTGGTTCGGTCCTCCGGCCTATCTTCATTCTCTAACCGGCTCCCCCGAGCTTATTTAATTTTTATTAATAGTTTTTCTAACTATTACGGACAAATTAATAAACCTGAAATTTACTTAAAAGTAACAGAGAATTCACTCCCTTGTAAGTGTGCTCTTAGTATCTCCGGTGGGCACGCTTTCTCCAGTGACTCTGATGGACTAACTTACACTTGTTGACTCCGGCAAGTGCTTTATGAACAACACCTTTGGTGACTCCGGCAAAGGTAAAGAATCCGCTTTGGGTGATTTCGATGAAGGCTATGACTTGTTGTAGACGGAAAAATCTTCGTTCTTCATAATGCCTCTTGTATAGGCGAATTTGACTTGTATAAGCTCCTTCCTTGCTCCCAAAAGATTTATTTATAAAGGTTTGGGAAGCTTACAACTGACCTTGAATGGGTTTAACTATGGTGGAACAATTCCAAGGTCATTGGCCAACATGATTTTAACTCATAGGCTTTTGGCTCATACTTGTGGCTCTCTTTCTCAAGAATTTGACTATGTGTGCACAAGTGTTGTTCTCTACCTTTCTTGGGGTTTAAAGACCCTATTTATAGAGGTTTAGAGAGGCCAAATTCATCCCCTAACGGCTAGTTTACAACAGTCAAAAAACTAGCCGTTATGCCAACTTGAAAAACTCAAAATTGAATTTTTTACCGTTGGGGACCGATCTCACTTTATTTGGGACCTATCCCACGTGACCGATCCCAAAAAATTAGGACCGATCATACGTGACCGATCCCAAAAAATCAGGACCGATCCCACGTGACCGATCCAAAAAAAATCAAAACCGATCCCACGTGACCGATCCCAAAAATATTAGGATTGGTTCCAAATCCAGAAAGCTTATTTTCAGTTAATTCATTCCGTTCCACTCATTTTGAGTACTTATGGGCCACGAGCGGACGTTGAAACCAAAAGTTATGACCGTTTTAAGTTGGGTCATTTTTCCTTTTCAGCACAATTTAATTTTTGTTCAATTTTGGTCCATCCTTGGTTCAAACCTTTTTGGGTCTTGTTCTTTCATTTTCTTGGTCTTTTCTTTTGGTCTAACCTTGGGTAATGTTCCTAAGGTTTTGGGTTACTGTATATTTTGACTTTAGGTTCAATCCTAATTCCCACTTACCAACCATTTATGATTTTACCCTTAAATTTTGGATGTTGGCTTTCTTGAGGTAGCTAGCACTTGAGACTTAGGAAATCTTCAACAACGCTTGAGTTTCTTTGGCTTGGTCATTTCGGCTTTGAGTCTATCTTCTTAGTGCTTTCCCGAACTCTCTTCTTTGACTTATATGAGTATTGAATTTACATCATAAAGTCCTACTACACGACCACTATATGTACTTACATTGTTTTGTGCATAGAAATACATAAGACCTAACAGAGATGGTATCCTTTCCATAGAGTAAGGTCATAACAAAGTGTTTATATGATGTAGGTAAAGAGTACAAAAAAATGATAGCTTGATCCTCATCATTAATCTTAATATCAATTTTTTCTTCAAATCAATGATTTTATTGAATTCGACAAGGTGGGCTTTTAAAGACATACTTTCTCTAATCCTCAATGTGTAGATACGTTTTTTTAAATACAACCTATTCATGAGAGACTTGATCATGTACAGGCTCTCCAACTTTAGTCACAACCCAATTGTTGACACCTCATTTGCAATTTCTCGCAACATCTCATCGGCTAAGCATAATTGAATCATGCAAAGTGCCTTGATGTCGAGTTTCTCTTTGTCGTCTTCCAACATCATCGCAATAAACTTTTCCTTCTCCACCAAATCTTTGGCTAGTCTTTGTTGAACCAACAATGCATGCATCTTCATACGCTATAGACTAAAGTTGTTTTTTCCATCAAATTTCTCTACTTTGTACTTTACAACTATGTCGAAAACCCTAATTGCAACATAGGGCTCTAATATTAGTTTCTTGTGTGGAAACCTAGATTTGGGATCATATGCAACAAAATAGAAGAGATAAAATAATGCAAACAACAATCACACAACAAGAACAAGATGATTTACATGGTTCGGCTTGAAGCCTACTTCCATAGGT
>JAOXJP010082619.1:0-14940 GCA_025762735.1 Platanus orientalis | reverse complement strand
CTCCCACAAGGACAATGAGAAAGTGTCTTTTCAAGGACCATCACAAAGGTCCTATATGGCTAAGAGGAAGGAAAGCATATTCAAGAGTAAGGTACCCTTTAAACAAGGTGAGGTATTTAGATTCTTCCTCTAGAGGATTTCAAAAAAATGCCTCTACCTCTAGAAATCCCAAAGGGTAAGCTATAAAAATCCCTCAATCCTCTCATACTCAATCTTCCAGGAGGAAACAATACCAATCCAATGACCGTAGAAGAACTCAATCATCCTCACATGAGACAATCACAACCACATGTCCCTAGAAGACAAATCTTTACTTTGTGATCTAAGACACATCAAAGTGATTGTAGGATGAGTGACACTAAATTCCAAAAATACCAAATTTCAAGAAAATCATATAAAAGGAAATTGTTAATAAGATGAACTATTTTCAAAATGTTGAAAATAGAAAACCTTCAAAAGAAGAAGGATCTAGCCCAACAAACCAAACATAAAAAGGGAATTTCAATGCCCAAAAAGGTTTGTGTAAAAGGTTGCCTGTATACCCAAGATCCTTGGTGAGGAGGAAGTCCCTAGGTATTAATGATGATAACTTCTCAAGAGAGAGTTTCTTGATCTAAAAAGGAAAAATTCTTTGAAAAGGTATGGGTTAGAGAGGATGTGCTAAAAATCCTAGACATCCAAATGGCTCTAAGAGTTGGGAGCACATCAAGAAGTTACCTTGATATGGGTGCTCTAGACACATAACTGGATATAAGTCATTATCTGTCAATCTTGAGGAAACTCAAGGTAGAAGTGTTACATTAGGTAATGGAAACATTGCCAAGATCATTGGCCAGGGAACCAGAGGTCAATGGTATCCCAACACTCACCAATGTCCTATTTGTGTAAGGCCTAAAAAGCATAATCTAATTAGCATAAGCTAAATCTGTGATAAAGGTTATGGTGTGTACTTTGAAAATGACATGTGTGAGATTAAGAACAAGGACCATGATGTATTCCTTATCAAAGGATTAAGGACAAGCAACAAGTGCTTTGTCATAGAACCAAACAAGCATGAGTTAGATGCTTGTAATATGTCCCAAAAGGATAAGACTAATCTTTGGCATCAAAGGTTAGGTCATATCAACTTTAGAGACCTATCTAGGCTAAGCAGGAAGGAAATAGTCTAAGGCTTACCTAAATTGACCCAAGTTGACAATCCTATGTGCAAAGGTTGTCAAATGGGCAAATAAGTTAGAGTCACTCACAAGAACACAAACTTCTTCCCATGGACTTAGCAGTCCAACAAGAATGGAGAGTTTAGGAAGTAAGAAATACTTCATGGTAGTAGTGGATGATTTTCTATGTTTTACTTAGGTGGCATTCGTAGGAGAGAAACCCAAAGCCCGTAATGAGTTGCAAAAGAACTCAAGTTAAAGATGACTTCTCCATTAAGCTCACACGAAGCAACCATGAAAGGAATTCAAGTACCACAAGTTCTTAGATCGGTGTTATGAGATGAAATAACGATAAACTCTCATCATAGAAGAAAAATGATCTCAAAAGGAATATCATATAATGATCCAAATGATAGAGTGAAGACAAGAAGGCAACTCAAAAACACCGCTTGCTACATAAGCAATAGGGTGCATTTAAGACCAGGTACTTCAAAAACATTATATGAAATATAGAATGACAAAAAGCCAAATTTGAAGTACTTCAAGGTATTTGGAAGCACTTGCTATATCTTAAGAGATAAAGAAAACTTGGGCAAGTTTGATTCCAAAAGTTATAAAGGAATCTTCCTTGGATATTCCACTAGAAGCAAGGCCTATAGAGTATTCAATAAGAGGACTTCTAGTATAGAAGAATCTATAAATGTCATTATAAAGGACCAACCTAAGAGCTCAATCAATTCAAAAGGAATGATGTTTGGTATCTTGTAGATAAACTATATGACAAAAATATAATTGGTACCAAATGGATCTTTAAAAATAAGATGGATGAGCATAGAACCATAATACGCAACAAGGCAAGATTAGTTGCTAAAGGATATACTCAAATGGAAGGAATTGATTTTGAAGAAACCTTTGCTCCCGTAGCAAGGTTAGAATCAATTAGAATCCTTCTATCCATTACTTGTCATTTAAAATTTAAAGTATTTCAAAAGGACGTCAAGAGTGTCTTCTTGAATGGTGTGCTCCAAGAAGAAATCTATGTGGAGCAACCGGAAGGGTTTGTAGACCCTCATAAGCCTAATCATGTGTATAGGCTTAAAAAGGCACTACATGGTCTCAAACAAGCCCTAAGAGCTTGGTATAAGAGACTAACAAAATTCCTTCTTGACAATCAATTTACTAGGGGAAGTGTTGACAAAATGCTTTTCATAAAAGAAAAATGATAATTTCATACTCATTGCACAAATTTATGTTGATGATATAATATTTGGTGCAACATGAGAGGATGTGACACATAAGTTTGCTTATTCTATGAAGAGTGAGTTTGAGATGAGTATGGAAGGGGAATTGAAGTTCTTTCTAGGACTTCAAATTAAGCAAACCAATGATGGTATATTTGTTAACCAATCCAAATTTACCAAGGACTTAGTGTCTAAGTTTGACATGACCACATCCAGACCTCTTTACACTCCCATCAACACTAGTGAAAAAGTAAACAAAGATGCAGAGGGTAAAGATGTTGATACTAAGATGTATAGGTGCATGATAGGTAGTCTTCTCTATCTCACTGCAAGTATACCAAACATATCATTTAGTGTTTGTGTGTGTGTAAGACACCAAGCTACTCCAAAAGAGTCACACTTCAAAGCCACAAAATGAATTATAAGATATATTTGTGGGACTCTAAATTATGAACTATGGTATCCATTTGATACCAATAGTGCCATAGCCAGTTACTCAGATGCAGACTGGGCCAGAAATGACGACAGAAAAAACACAAGTGAAGGGTGCTTTTATGTCGGGAATTGCCTAGTACTTGACATAGCAAGAAGCAAAACTCGATATCTTTATCTTCAATTGAGACTGAATACATTACGGCAGGAAGTTGATGCACTTAGCTTCTTTAGATGAAGAAAATGATGAAAGACTATGATCTTGAGCAATCATTGATGGAATTGCTTGTAAACAACAAGAGTGTTATTCAAATATCAAAAAACCTTGTTCAACACTCTCGCACAAAGCATATAGACATTCGGCACCACTTCATTCGAGATCTAATAGAAGAAGAAGTGATTGCCATTGAGTTTGTTGAGACTAAGAATTAATTGGCTGATATATTCACTAAACCACTTGATTTAAAAAGGTTCATGCACTTGAGAAGTGCAATTGCGATGTATGAGATTTGAGTCTTAGAAAATGATGAAGTGAAGAGGCAAAGAACTGATCAAATTAAGAAAATTTGGGCATTTTTAGTGTATCCGATGCCCATAACTCTAACTCCTTCCGTGGCTTCAGGTCACTGAGTGCCTATTTGAGGTGCGATTGTTGAATTTGATATTCACTTACAACCTCTTTCCAACAACGCACAACAATGGCATGCCCGACACGATGGTGCATGTCATCTATTCCCTCCTTATGAAGAAGGAGGTCGATATTGCGGCCATTATGTGTCATGTGATCATTTTTGAGGCGCGGAACTCTAGTGCCTCTTAAGCTCTCCACTACTCTCATATGGTGTGATGATTACACACCTATTGGAGGTGTTCAGGGTTTCATTCCCCAAGGATACTACCACCCTGAAACAAGGGGCCAAGATAGGTCAGTCGACTATCTAGCGAATGCTTCGAGAGGGCACACACTCGAAGAAGAGGAAGCCTGCTCACCTGGAAGCAGGTTCCTCTGGGGTTGTAGTACCACCACCTCCCATTCACACGGAGGTTCCCCCACCAGCAGCAACAGCAAAACCAACTACTTCTCCACCTCCTCCAGCTCCAGTTACCCCACAGGGCAAGCCCTGAGTACCCACTTATGTTCGAGAGGCCTTGGACGGTCTCGAAGAGTTATCCGGACGCATCATTAGCGATCTAGAAAAGATGGCGGATAAGCTCAATAGCATTGAGCTACAGGTAGAGAGATTGGAGAACACAGTGGCTCCCCAGCTCCCTCTCCATCCCAGTGTCCCGCTTGATCTTCGGACACAGAGTGATGAGGATGATGATGACAATGAGTGACTGTGAGGATGAGTGCTTTATATTGTATATCCATTGCTCTGTGTATATCTCTCTCACACTTTGTAATCTCCAAAGGCTTTGGAATTCTAAATGGAAAGCATTTTTTTTTGTCTTATGTCTCATCCGATATCTCTTTCTACTGTTTACCTTATTTATAACATCTTTCATGTGCAATTTTCATGATAAAAAGGGAGAAAAATACAATAGAATTCATGGATAAAGGGGGAGAGATCTTAATAGGGGAGCGAAAATTTAAAATTGCTATAGCTATATGAGCATTGATTTAGGGAGAGAATGATGCATCGAGTATGCATTTGAGGGAAAGCTAATTGAGAAAGTTAAGAAAAGCTAACTTGCAAATTTTAAATCTTAAAATTTTCTCTAATGCTAATGCAATGAACCAAATTTTATACATCATTCATATTGCATTTCATGTGCTTACTTGAGTATACGTGCTTGATCATGTTTATTTTTATTTGACTATATTATATTGGCTTGAGAAATGTATTGTTTATCAAATATGATTTCAGGTTGTGAAGACCAAGCTTCTAAGCAAAGTTCTTGTTCTAGAAACCCAAGCACAAAGAAAGGGGGAGTTCAAAAGTTCAAGACACTACATTGAACTGTATTTGTATATTTATATAACTCCTGCATTTTATGGAGTCTGTAAATTCATTGCATATATCTATTGTACTCCATCCATGTATTTCATTATGTTTTGTCATGGAATTTCCAAAGGGGGAGATTGTTAATGTATATTGTCAATTCCATATTGTAAAAATATATGGATTGATAGATTAGGCATGGCATGAACACATTGCATATCTTAGTCATGTTTGTAATCATCAAGTGTTGGTTTCCAAGAAGGAAAACGAGCTCCATCACTTGAAGTTGGGGATGATCCATTCCCAAGCCTGCCAAGGTTCGAAGTCTTGAAAACCCGAAGTTCATCAAGCTCAAGAAGGTTTGTGAAGGTATATAATATGATAGACATAGGTTAAAAAGCCCAAAAAACCCTTACATAACCTTATGGACCAACCCATGTCTCCTACATAGATTCCCAAGTGAATGGGAGTAAGAACAATGTTTACTGGCAGAAAAACATGGGAATCAAATCGATCTGGATGGGGTCGGATCAATCCAAACTTAGCGGATCGATCCATTACTTACCAGATCGATTCGGTAAAGCTCAGGTGTCTCAGACTAAAACACCCAATCAATCCAGGGATGCCGAATCGATCTATGCGGATCAATCCGACATAGTCGGATGGATCAACCATCGCAAAATTTCAAAAATAAAAACAAATCAATGGCTGCGATTTTTTGACCGTTGGGATAGATACCAAATCAAGGGTGCACGACTATACTCGTCTCCTATAAGTATAAAAGAAGCCCTAATGAGCTCTTTAACACACCAAAAACAAAAATCAAGAAGAGAAAAGAGGGGATTGAAGAAAGCTAAGGCATTTACACCTCCCAACTACCAACGACTCATGCCAATAAGCATTGATTGTAGGTCATAGAGCCTTTAAGAACTTCCGTAGCACTCTACACTTGAAGAACAAGAAGAGCGAAGTAAGGAGAAGAGTAAGGAGAAGGGTTTACTTGGGAGTAAACCCCTAAGAGAAGCTCCAAGAAGCAAGAAGCACTCTTGGAAGCTTGGTGGAATAAATTGGCACATAAGCTCAACAAATATGCAACCACCTACATCAGTATCAAGCAATACACAAGCCTTATAAGGTAATTTGTATTGTTTTTAAAGTTATATTTGAGACCTTAGCACCCGCCGAAGACACTAGGTGTAAACCGCACCCACCAGAGACACCGGGTGTAGACCATAACACTACCGCTAGAGACACCGGTAATGTAGACCGCTCCTGCCGGAGACACCGGAAGTAGAGTTTGCTTGTACAAGTAGTAGGTTTTAAATTTTAACCTTGATTATAATGTAATTCAATCTAAAAAAACATTGAGTAACTCATTTGAGAGTTTTGAGAGTGGATGTAAACCCGAGTGCTAAACCACTATAAACCTTGTGTTATGTGTTTGCTTGTGATTTGAATTGTCTCCTCTCTATCTCAACATGGCATGTATAACATTTTTCATATGATCTTTCATATTTGTTATAAAATAAGAATTCAAACTTATTGAAAGATCAAAATAGAGAATTGTCATTCTATTTCACTTGAATTTATAATAATTGAAGTATATTTATAAATGCAATAAATTTCAAGTATTATAACAAACATCTTTAATTGGAATTTCAATTGGGAGTAAATTTTAAAAAAAAAATTATAATTCCTATTCACCCCCCCTCCTTTAGGATAAAACCGGACTTTTACGGGTCCGTCCAAGTCTAGCCCCAAAAAGTTTGATCCGAGCTAAGCTCGGGCCCAGTCCAATGCCTGAATTTTTTAGGACTGGGCTTGGGCTTACCTTGTCCCAGCTCAAAAACAGACTCAAACTTATATATATATATATATATATATATATATATATATATATATAGAAACTCCTTTTGCACTTCTGAATCCTGAATTCGAGTGGCTTTCGCATAAGAGACGTGGTCACGCACCTGAACACACTTTTGGAACAATTTGGAAAGTGTAATTCCATTATTTCAGCTATCATTTATATACTATTAAGAGTAAAGATAGCTTTTGGGCATCCTCCCTCCCAGCTCACATAGCTTGGGACTCACATCCTCTGCGCCAGGGTAAAAGTGCGCCTCCATGAACCGAGATACAAAGGGGAGGTGGGGCTTGCAAAGAGTGTATGGGCCCACCCCCTTTGTGTCTTGGCTCATGGAGGCACACTTTTTCCTCGGTGCAGAGGATATGAGTCCCATAACATGTAGGACACAACTTTTGATGGACTGTAACTTGGAGATTTTCTAGGTCAGTTTTAAAAAATGAGTCGTCTTATCATACGCATGGCCAGCCGCCATGTGAGGCACTGGTGGGAAGGATGACTTTCTGCTAGTATTTTTCTCTCTAAATATTGAGTTTTCTAGTTAGTTTTACAAATAATATTTGGGAGAGCTGAAATTACACTTAAATATTTGTTCATACATGTTTAAAAGTTTATGTTCCATCATATGAGAGCTACGGATGAATGTGGCCCCACATGCATACACGTATTCTTACGGCTCTGATTATCTACCAAATTACCATGATTGTCTTCTTTTGTGTGAAGAAATTTTTCTATGCCCCCATTCTGAGTCCCCTTCCAATACTACGAAGAGAGATTTGTCCACTTCCCTAAAAACGTATGCCTTATGTCTGCTGGATGTCAGGGGCGGATACATCAGAGCCGAAAAGTAATTTAAACTTTTTTAGGGCCATTTATCACTTTTCAACACTGATGTGTCCGGCCCCTTACGCACAGCAGGCATAAGGTGTTTTTAGTGAGGCAGATGAAATCTCTCTCACATACTGTCTATAATTTTGGCTGTCTGGTCCAAGAAATTTTACTAATCATTCTACTTCACTCCTCTTGAGGTTGCTTTCTGGGCCTACCACGTGACAGTTATCTCCTGTCTTGGTGTTCTATGAGGTGCCATGCAGGCTGTTAGTTATGGCTTAAAAGCCAAAAAGAACATTAATAAAAGGAAGTTAAAGAATAAGCTTATCATATAGCTAGAACTTGATGGAATAGACCGAATGTACAATAACCGTCAGATTATATATATATATATATATATATATATATATATATATATTCATTTGATTTCATTGGCTATAGGCAACTAATGCACAAGTTGATGGGTCAGAGCCTGGCCCGAGGCCCAATAAAATTATTAGGGTCAGGCTTGGACCTTAATATTGAAAAAAAAAATTGAAATTGGGCCTAGGCCCAGCCTGAGCCTGAAGTGTACTGTAGCAGGTTTGGACCAGGGTCTACCATGGCTCGGCCCAAACCCAGCCCATGCTCACTCCTACTGAGAATCCATGCAATCTCCGGGTGCATGCCTATCAGATTTGAGTTCATAGTAACCACAAAACACTAAAGTTCTTTTACTGTTGAGACTTTTCTTGTAGAAATAAACTTAGAATGGAGACACAAACCAATACTTAGATATTTGAGCTAGCGCACGTATGACTAATACTACATGTAATATTGTTCATTGCATACCTTATAATGATTTAAACAAGGTTAGAGTAAGAAATGGATCACAGTTAGATATATCTCATACTAGTGATTATTTAGTCTCTACCACACAGTCACATGCAGTTGAAAAATGTTTTAGTGGTATCAGAAATTAAGAAAAATCCGATTTCAGTCAGTTTCCTAGCTAAAGACAATTCATGCATCTTGGAAATTTTTAACTCTAGATTTCTTGTTAAGTTTGGATAACTGGGAAACTTCTAGCAATCGGGAGTAGAAGGGGAGATTTATATGCGCATTGGACAAAGGTGCAGTAGCGGCATTAGTGGCACTTCGTTCTGAAAAAGCTCCCGAGGAGATATGACATCAACGATTGGGACATCCTAATTCCAAGATGTTGAAATAATTGATTTCTTCTAATTTTCTAAATGTTGGCGAGTGAACAAAATCATTTACACTTTGTGGTAGTTGTCAATTGGGCAAGAGTTGTAGACCCCCTTTTTTTCTTTAAATAATAAAATTGCAACTGTTTCCCCAGCAAAAATTCATTGTGAACTTTGGGGTTTTACCCCGATTGCTTCTTCTCACATATGAGGTATTATGTGGCTTTAATTGATAACTGCACTATATATATAGCTGTAAATCCCTATTTTATTTTGTTCCGTGTGAAAGGGAGCAATTCGGGGACCAAATTTTTATAAGGGGGAAGGGTTATGATAATTCGGTACCAGGCCCTAGACTTGTGTACAAGCCTACAAAATTGTTGACCCAAAAGTTGAATCAACCTGGAGTCACACTGACCCAAGACCATATTGGACTATTGCACGACATTAGGATAACCATAGAAGACCAATAATGATCATAGAAGACTAAACCCAACAATAATAGACCCTAGAAAAAGATCCCAAAAAAAATAAAAATAAAAGGTAAAATTAAGGGGAGTTCGACCGGTCGAGGTCAGAAGGGCTCGACCGATCAAGCATCGGTCAGGGAAATTTATGTTCTATTATTGTGTACCTCAGATAGCACGATTGATCGAAAGTAGTGTCGACTGATCTAGCTAAATTTCAATAGATCGAAAGTCCATTCGACTGGTCGAAACTTGGAAGTTTAAAAAAAATCCGTAGCTAGATAATAATATTATATATATATAGATATATGAAAGTATCCATTGAGACAAAATTCAGAATTTTATAGTACTTTTTTTTTTTTTTTTTGAAATTTCAAGCCTTAGTTGAGACTCAATTTTTTTTTTCAAATTGATAGAGACAAAATTTCTTAAACATGAATCATTTCACACTTGGAGAATTGTGGTATTGTCTGACAAATTTCTTGTCAAGGCACTCCTGAATAGAATGGAGTGGTAGAAAGAAAACATAGACATATAGTGAAAACTAGATTGACTATATATGGTTTTTCATACAAGGTGCTTTTTTTTTTTTTTTTTTTTTTATGGGTTGGAGATTTTATGACTTATATATATTTTATTAATTTCCTACCATCATCTGTTCTGGGTAATAAAACTCTTTTTCATAAACTATTTGGACGACATCTAGATTATTCCTCTTTAAAGATCTTTGGATGCCAGTGTTATCCATATTGGAGGAATCGTGCTGCACATAAATTTCAACTAAAGTCACATCCGTGTCTTGTTGTAGGTTATGGTAATCAGCTTTACAAAAGAATTTGGTATTATCATCCATCTTCTAAAAAAGTTTATATCTCCAAACATGTAATTTTTTATGAGTTTATTCTCCCTTTACATCTTCTACCATTATCTAGCATCACTCTGCCTTAGTCTGACTCATTCTTTTTTATTGAAAATGTATCTTCTTAAGCTCAAGGTCAGGAAAAACCGTCCACTACAACTACAAATATTCTTGATACAACTCCTAGTCCTTTGAGGTGTTCGATGATGACAATTCTTCTCCTATATCACCTACTAAATTATCTAACGATGATGCAGATCTTCAACATCCCACTAGGTCAACATCAACTACAAACACTATTGTAGTGCCATCTATTGAATTGGCTCTTGACCATATCTTTGATCTAGTAGGTCTTCTAGGTACCTTGATCATTCACATACTTATTAATAGGCAGTCATTTCTAAGCTCTACTCTAGATTCATTGCAGCCCTCTACTATATCATCTACCCATCACATAGTGACTTGGTCCAAATCAGCTGATGAACCCTCTTTATTGTTTCTTGCACATACATCTCCTGATATTCAAGATCCCAAAACACTTTCTACGTCTCTTAAGCATCCTTAGTGGGTACATGCTATGCAAGAAGAGTTACATGCTTTACAACGAATGGATATTTGGTAGTTAGTGCGTCGATATCCTGACATGAATATTGTTGGGTCTAGATGCATGTTCAAGACTTAGAAGAATCTTGGTGGTTCTGTTGATCGATTTAAAGCTTGTTTGGTAGATAAAGGGTATAATCAACTATAAGGTACTGACATTGAAGACACTTCTAGTCCTGTTTTCAAACCCCCTTCTAGTCGCACCAGTTTGACTATTGTTGTCGTTTTGAATTGGCCTATCCGTTAGCTTGATGTTAAAAGTGTTTTTCTTCATGGGCATTTGCATGGAAATGTTTACATGGAGTAATCTCTAGGATTTTCGAACTCTTAGTTTCTTACTCGTGTTTGTCATCTTAAGAAAATGATTTATGGTTTGAAACAAGCTCCCCAAGCTTGGTTCGATCGTTTTAGTCTATTTCTATTGCATCTTGGCTTTGCTTGTAGTAGAGATGATTCATCTCTTATTCTTCATTTCTCTCTTAGTATTGTTATTCTACTATTGTATGTTGATGATATTGTTGTCACAAATAGAAAGCCCCCATTACTCTCTCATTTGTTTTCTAAACTCCAATCATAATTTGTTATGAAAGATCTTGGCCATCTTCATTATTTTTTAGCTGTTGAGGTTCATTATTTTTCTACTAGTATTTTTCTTTCTCAAGCTAAGTATACCACAAACATTTTAGCCAAGACTGACATGCTCACTTCCAAGGCCATTGGCACTCCAAACATGACCTTTATGATAGTGTTTTATCATTGATAAATGCTACATCTTATCAAATTATTGTTGAAGCATTACAGTATTTGACTTTGATGAAACTAGATCTTAGCCATGCAGTTAATCTGGTTCATCAATTTATGCAAAGTTTGAATACTATTCATGATATGGATTTTAAAAGTATTTTTATGTTATTTGAAGGGCACAATTAACTATGGTGTGAGAATTTTTTCATCAGTCTTTACTTAATATCTACATCTTCTCAGATGTTTATTGGGCTGACTATCCTATCATTTGGTGGTCCACTACAAGTTATTGTTTGTATCTTGGTTCCGGTTGTATCTTCTAGGAATCAAAAATACAGTGGACTGTTGTTCGATCTAGTGCCGAGGTTGAGTATGGAGCTTTAGTTTCCACAATAACAGAAGTTGTTTGGATCACTTGTATACTTCGTGACATTAGTCTTTCTTATTTGTGCTCCTATGATTTTTTGTGATATCTTGAGTGCTCTTCACATGATGATTATTCTTCAACATGTTTGCACAAAGCATATCAAAATTGACTTTCGCTTTATTCTATAAAAGGTTATTTTATGATATTTAGTAATTCAAATTTTTAGATCGCCAGACCAAGATGCTAATATCTTTACCAAGCCTTTGTTCAAACTCATTTTTTAATCGCTTTGATCCAAGTTGGGTATAATGTCTTCACCTCATTCTAACTTGAGGGGGAGTGATAAGGATAAAACTTTAGCTTGGGATAAAGAAAGTGATAAGAATAGTATAGATGGGGAGCACACTCTTTGAGAAGGAAGAATTCCTAACCTACATGTCATCTTAGAGTCCAATACTTCATGGACTTTTGAAAGAGATGGTTTAGAAGATTGGCAAGCACATACACGCATACACCTAATGTGGTTACCTTTTCAAGAGTGATATTATTCTTAAAAATTATTTTGTTCGTATTCTATTAGCGTGGTGTGAGTTGTTTTGAGAGAAAATAGTGTCAGATATTTGTATTTAATGAACATGTCTAGGGTACCATCACAATTTTTGTGAGGCTTCAATCTTCATCTCTTTCATCTATTTTTTAGTTATTTTATTTTTTCATGGGAATTAGAGCAGCAGAGATCTTAAAGGAATTCACTCCATAAATGTTAATGGTGCCTTCATCATCTTCTCTTGCCCTTTCTACAAACTCTCTTCACCATCTAGTCAATATTTATTCCATCAAGTTTTGTTCTACAAACTACCTGATATGGAGAACACAGATGCTACAACCTGCACAAAGCTTGAAGGTGAGAGATATATTGTTTAAGGAGCTGCTAGAGGAAACCGTATAGGATGTTAAAGGTGAGTCAAAACTAAACCCAAAATACTTAATTTGGGCGCTCCGGTTTCTCAAAATCTATGCACAATTCATGTTCAGAGGCATGTGATCACTCACATCAGCATTGAAAAGTGATAAGCACGCACCCCAAAAAATGCAAATCACTTTTCAATGCTGAAATGAGTGTTCTCAGCCCCCGACATGCATTATGCACAGATTCTATGCTCATAGAAGCCAAGCCGTAATTTGGGAGATCAAGATATATTGTTGAGAAGCTGGATAACTGAAACCTTTTCTAAAGAAGCCATATATTTGGCAATTGGATGCATAATTGCAAAACAAATATGGCAATGCTTAGAAGATAATTATCGTCAAATTACAAAGGATTGTAAAGTTCAACTCAAAAAACATCTTAAGCTAAAGCTCTATCCTTATCATATAACACAAGTGTTAAGTAATTAAAGAAGTGGAAAGGAATGCCAATTTTAGGTTAATTGAACTTGAAATCAAGATTTATTTGGTTAACAATAAAAGAAAGTGTCTGAAAGAAGGATATGCACTGTCAAGATTTTTTTAAAACAATTAAGCTATGAAGTTAAGGGTTTGCTTATGCATTCCAAGTGAAGCAACTAGAAGAAACAATTTTTGATATATGAGACACCAACAATATCACATTACATATTAGATCCGTGGATTGTAAATGACAAGCATTGTGAATTACATCAAACCTCTACAGCATAATAGTCTTCCTATAAAAATTATTAAACAACGATTACAATCTTAAAAATGTTATTCTATATCTATATGATATGTGATTCTGTAAACAATAAATACTTAAAAATAAAATGAATACAACAATTTACTTGACTAGATGAATTGAAAAAGTCAGAATCGAAACTGATCAAGGCTAGTGTTTGATACTATGTCCTTAAGACAGATTTCACCAATTGCAATGGTGCTTACGAATTTCTCGGACGCCTGTCTCCTATGATACAATGATCTACAACACACAAAAGAAACACTATGATCTGTGTACCTAGCGAACCAAACTAGTGTTGTTCTCTTTCTCTTATAAAGATGTTAAAAAGCACTCTATGATGTTTATGCTTAATTGGAATTTGGGATGTTGAATATTAGATTCATGAAATGAATGAGGGATGGAATATTTATAGACTTATTCATGTTTGTTCGGAATAGGTATAAAGACATAATTTATGACTGTTGAACAGACATAAAGGTAAAATGATGCAATTAAATAGCCATTTTTATGTTTATTCGGAATAGATGACAAAAGGGTAAAATGGTTGATTTACCAGTTACATTTGTGATTGTTCAATTCTGAAGTCACAAGGATAAAAATATAAAATACACAAAGAATAGACAAACCCCCACATGGTTCACTGTTTTTGGGAGATAGAAATAATAAAAAATTATTTCATCTTTCTTATTGACCTGACCCAACATGACCCGGTTCCACTGGGTACTTTTGGAAACAATTTATCATTCATCCATTAACAGTTCTGAACAACCAAACATACAATGTTATTCTCCTCATTGAGGTGAATACGAACCTATATAAACCCGCCTCAAACAAATTGTGGGTCCTATTTTTATTTTGGTTCAAAAAAGACCAAACAGTCAGATTTTAAAATATAACCATTAGTCGACTGTTCTGACAAAAAATGCTATGAATATTTGGTGCTCACTTTAAGTTGCATAGAGATATTCTATCTGTGAAACACATTGACGATGAAGCGGTTTGTGATTTGAGTGATGAAAAAAGTTCGTAGAATCTAGAGTTTCTAAAGGTTGTCAATTGTTTTCAAATAACAAAATAACTTCACAGAACCCACTACATGTGCCTACTAGGCACATGGAGAACAGACGTCTCAAAGCTTTAAGATGAAAAGAAGTATATGCAAAATATGCTTTACCCAATTAGAACAAAGTGGGCTCTGTACAGGCGCCTTCCAGGAAATATCAAATGCAAATATCCTCAACCTAGCTAGGCAATCAGGGTAATATGTGAAACTTTGCTTCATTAAATATTTCAAGCCATATTCATTTTATAATAAATAAACTCAATTTTATGTATTTAATTCTTGTCTTTCAAGAGTCATTCTCGTGAATGGATAAAAAATGCTCACTTTAACGAATGTTAACCACTGCTCTTTGTCAGGTGGCAGGCACATCAGCGCCGAAAAGTGAATATACGCCCCCCCACCCAAAAAAAAAGTGAAAATCACTTTTCAACACTGATGTGTCCAACCCTGACAAAGAGCAGTGATGAGCGTTTGTTAAGGGAA
>JAOXJP010082608.1:0-14941 GCA_025762735.1 Platanus orientalis | reverse complement strand
TTTTCATATCCAAAGGTCCAAAATGCTCTCATTTATAAAATATTCCAATCCCAAGCCCATGGGTGCTCCTCACTACTATAAAAGGCATATTTTTTCCTTTAGGGTAAAGAACTCCAACACTCCAAGCTAATTTTTAGAGAGAGCTAAAGGGCATACTATTTTAAGAGCCTATTTCACTGTAAAACCTCCATTGCCCACAGATTTTAAGCTTGAGTAGCTAGCATACTACACTACATTCCCTCTCTCTCTTTCTCTCCTCTTGAGCACTACTCTACTACTATTTAGGAAAAGTTATAGTGAGCACTTTCCTAACAGGAAACTCACATTTGGCTGAGTTTGAGGAGCACTAAAGCCAAGTACTTAGAGCTTGTGGGTAGCTAAGGCAAACTACCTCAATAAGGAGCACCCCACTATTGTGCAACTAGTAACATCAACCAACTTGTGGTAATATTTGCTTAACTTTGTATTCATTTTCATTCATAGTCATTGTTGTTCTTGATTTGCTTCTACTGGAGACACCGGAAGTAGTACACACTCGTTGGAGACACCAAGTGTTGTTGTTTAGCTTACTTGTGAGAAAGTAGTTAGATTTGTATATTGACCTAGGTTGTAATAATACCTAAATGAAATATACCTAAGCTGAGCAACGAGCTTTAGAAGAGTGGACGTAGACCCGAGTGTCGAACTACTATAAATCTCTTGTTGTGGTTTGTATTGTATGATTGCTAGTCTCTTTACTTTGATGCTTTCTACTACTCTTGCCTAGCATATGTTTGAGTAGACACATTGGAGTACACGAACACATTTGGGTTAATTTAAAAAAGGGTTAATAACAACCACGAGATAAAATAAAAAATGGATAAATTAATTAAGAAATTCTATTCACCCCCCTCTAGGATTACTTTAGAGCAATTTCAAGGAGCATAGTTCATCTAAAGATAGCAAAGGAAGCATGGAAGCTTCTCTCCATTACCCTTGAGGGTACGAGTTGGTAAAGATGTGCAAGCTTCAAATGTACATGACATAACTTGAAGCTCTTAAGATGGAGGAGGATGAAGAAATCTCTCAATTCAATGTCAAGTTCTCTAACTTGGTAAATATTATAAGAAATCTAGGAGAGGACTTTCTAGAGTCAAAAGTGTTCTAAAAGGTACTTATTCATACCCTAAAAGGTTTAGACCCAAAATGACCACTATTGGGGAAAGTAAAGACCTAGAGACCATAAAATTAAAAGAGTTTATTGGCTTACTTCAAACTTTTTAAATGACCATTAAGGCACCTACCAAAAAGAAGAGAATTTTCCTTAAAGTAAAAGAATCTTCCAAAGCAAATGAAGATTTGGATGATGACTCAGCTTTAGTAGCTAAGAAATTAAAGAAGTTCTTCTGGAGGAATGCAAGGGATTACTCCAAGTACAAATAAATGAGAAGATCATTTCTAGGGTATAAGAAGAAAAAGGATTTCTCTAAGGAGCCTCCTATTTACTATGAGTGAAAAGGGAGATGGTACATTATCGAGGATTACAGCAATAAAAAGAACAAGTACAAATCTAAAGCAGGTCATGACTACAACATGAGACGATGAATCCAAGGCTTCAGAATATGACTCTCAAAGTAGTGAGGAAGCCCCCTCACAAGATATCAAAGTCATCATGGCTTTTGACACTCCTATAAGCTCACTTTTGGACACAAGTGACTCTAGTAGTGAGGATGAGAGAAATGATGAAGAAGAGGAGGAGATCTATGATGCACAAGAGACATTCAATGACCTCTTTATATAAAGTGTTGAGTTGGGGAAGAAGAACAAACAACTTAAGAGGAAAATCATAGAGTTGACTGAAAAGTCAAAGTTCCTCGAAGACACTATCTCCACTCTTCAACAAGAGTCTTCTATAGAAAGTGACAAGGAGAAAGAACTCTCCAAACAAAATTATTTGCTCTTATGTGCCAAGGAGGAAATGATCCTAAAGATAGTAGAACTAGAGAAGAAGCTTAGTGAAGCTAAACTATTTCTAGGCTTTGAAAAGGATAATAGGAAGCATGAAAAAAGAATACTTCTTGAGGACAACCAAAAGTTATCTGACAAAGTTTTTGAGCTTGAGGAGAAGCTAAAAAATGTTGATGAAGAGAATGATGAGTTTCATAGTGATGACTCACTCATTCAAGAGTTGGAAGACCAAGTCAAGACTCTAAATCAAAGGAACAAAACCTTGAACTTGACTTGTGCTTAACTCATAAGGAAGTCCCTTGATTACTTTAAGAAAATCAGTGAGCTTAAAAAAGATAAGATGAAGAACATCTCAATGCTTGCTCAAGGGAATAAGAAGTTTGAGAAAATGTTTACAATGGGTTAGAAGCATGGGGACATGACCAAACTTGGTTACAACTCCGCAGGTCAATGCCTCATCTCCACACAAAAGCCAAAAAATGACTTTGTTAAAGCTGAAGGATCTACTCAACCACTTCCACAACCTTTCAAGAAGGAAAAGGAAAAGGTGGAGCCACAAAGACCTTATCAAAGGTAAAAAAAAAATAGGTTGAGAAGAAAACATCTACCTCATTTAAGGGTAAAGCTCCCATGAGTTAAGGTAAAGATTGAGAGAGATCTATGCAACTTTAATCAAAATCCTATGCACAAGTTGTTGGAAGTAAACCTCAAACCAACCAAGCCTCTTCTTCTAAAGGATTCCTAGGTAACAAATTTTATTCCTATGCTAAGGAAGCTTGGGATAAGTTTCAAGCCAATAAGGCTTCTACCTTAAAAGGGTATCAATGAGATGTCTCTACTCCTAGGATGACCAAAGGACAACCTAAACAACTTAGAAGACCACAACAATCCTTCAAGAATGAACCATCTAGAAGGAACACCCCACAATCCTACAACTCAAGAAGGCCCATATTCTATTACTTTTATTATGGATTGGAAGGGCATATAAAAGTGGATTGTTAGAAGATGGCTAATGACATTAAGTCCCAAAGGATGCAAACTTCAAGAAAAAGGCAAGTTGGGAATAAGTCAATAAGAAGAACCATTTTCAAAAAATTAAAAATAGGAATCTTCAAAGGAAGAAGGAGTTAGACCATCACCAGCATTCCAAGAGGTAAACTACTAAGGCCCCCGTTGTGAAAATGAAGTGGGTGAGAAAAGAGGAAACAAAATGTTTGGTTATTCACTCTGCTCTTTGAGCCAGAAGCACATCAAGATAGTATCTTGATAGTGGGTGCTCAAGACATATGCCTGGTGAAAGGGACTTATTTTTCCATCTTATGGAGACCCAAGGTGGGTATGTTACCTTTGGTGATGGTAACACCGCCAAGATCATAGGGGTTGAGACCATAGTCACCCCCAGTATTTCACAACTCACTGAAGCCTTGTATGTGCAAAGACTAAAGCATAATTTGGTGAGTATAAGTCAAATTTGTGACAAGGGATTCCTTGTATAATTTGGCAAAGATGGATGTGTCATTAAAAAACCTCACAATAGAAGAATACTTGCTAAAGGAGTAAAGAAAAGTGACAATTGCTATGTCATAGATCCTCACCCTCAAGTGATGGACACTTGTCTTGTGTCCCAACAAGATGAAACCAACCTTTGGCACCAGCGATTAGGCCACCTCAACTTTAGGGATCTTGCCAAACTTAGCAAGAAAGGGATAGTCAAGGACCATCCCAAGCTAAGTAAGATTGACAACCCATTGTGTAAAGCCTATCAAATGGGCAAACAAACTAGAGTTTCTCTAAAAAAGACTACCATAGATCTCTTGTAAACATTTTTTTTTCTTTTTCCTTTACTTTCACATTCATACGCAACAGAATAATACATCAATCACAACTCATTCATCATAACCATTAATCACATTCCCACAAATCTGACTTGTAAATAAAATCCATAATCCATAACAAACCATAAATTGAATATCCATAAACCTGTATGTCTAACATTCCAAACCAAATACCTATAGTCTAATAATAACTTAAATCAAATAATCTAAATACTAAAATCCACTAATTTATTACATCTTTTCAAATAAACTGAACTAAAATAAATATCATGTCTCTAAACTAAAATAATTGAAATAAATCTTAAAG
Organism: Platanus orientalis; assembly: GCA_025762735.1. Lineage (NCBI taxonomy): Eukaryota > Viridiplantae > Streptophyta > Magnoliopsida > Proteales > Platanaceae > Platanus > Platanus orientalis. Next base: position 10,852 of record JAOXJP010082608.1, on the reverse strand, counting down.
TCCCATAGCATGAATAAACTTCATCTGATCTTTAATACTCATTATCTAGAACTGCTACTCTATGATCTCCTCATCATCTGTGTATCAATTTAGGCTAAGCTTGATAGGCTCAATAAGAAAACAGGTAAACTATAGAAAACATTGGGTTAAGACTTAGCACGATTACAGAAAATGAAATTGATACTTTTCATGCATTATAAACAATATATGGAACAATGTAGTTCATAAATCAATCATTTACAATACTAAGCATGTTATACAAAAAAAAAAAAAAAAATAGTTTCATGTGCATAATTGAAAACGATATGAATCATATACTTTTAACTTAATCAGAACATAACAGATCGTAAACATATATCATATCATAACTGAAACAAAACAAAACATATAACTAATATCAAAGCTAATACATATAACAGTTTGGATCATTTATACCCTAGTGATAAGGGCTAGAACAGTTCACAATATATACCCAGTGACATGGGTTACTACGACCAATTGGGATAGTAGTGAGAATCCATATAATATAGTTCACACCATACACCCGATGAGGTGGGTTGTAATAGTTCGTACAATATACCCGGTGAGGTGGGTTCCATCAATTAAACCCCTTGATACGTAAGGTGGCTTTATAACAAAATATTAAAATTCCTAAAGGGGGGTGAATAATATATCTACAATTTTTTAGGTTCTTTTTAAATGCTATTCAATCCTCTTTTAATTTACTTAATTTTATCTTAATGTACAGCGAAAATTTTTTTACTTAAATAAATGTCTTTTCTATGAACTTATCATAGACCACGAGGCTTCGTCATGCACTATAGTGTGACCTATAATAGAGTAGGAGCAAGGTTGATAAGTTCCCTAAGGTTTCTTGATTAATCCCTTTATATTAACCTTAGTGTGTTGGGCTACAAATACAAATAGTAATAAGGTGCAATCAATCCACAACACTATAAAATCCTCACAATGTGATCACTTAAGTTTAACAATATGAGGGAAATCCTAAGGTGAACAATTAGCTATGAATTGCAAACTAAATATGCAAGTGTGCTTAATTAAGGATGTGAGGTGCATAATAGGCCAGCTCAGTGAATCTTGCCTTGTGTTGGAGCACGGTTATGCTCCCCTGAGTCAGCTCAAGAAACTCAACTTCTTTCTCATCCCTCATGCTTTCTAGAAAGTAGTTCGCATGAAAAACCTCTAAGAAAGTCTCCCATGTGATGGGCTCATCATCCTTGAAGTAAAGGGGCATTTGTTATTTCCAAAATATTAACTGTTTGGTCAAACGATAAAGATCAAGACACATGGCGCAAGATAGATTGTGAAGGTGCCACGGTTTGGAGCTATAAGATGTTGGACATGTGGCAAGACATCATTTGTTGCCAAACCACAATGGAGATCAAGGTGCAAAAGATAGCCACATGGTTGATGGAATTTTTTTTAACTAAATGGAAGTTGTAAAGCATGTGACATGTGTCAGATTAAGAAGAGAAAAGATGGGGAGTTGTAGAGAATGATGTAGAACATGGGACAAGTGGCAAGAACATGAGACAAAGCATGGAACAGGTGGGAAGGCACTTAGAGGAGGTTTTATAATTGAATAGAGGTACCTAAAGCGTGAGATAGATGGATACAAGAAGATAACTAAAGGAAAACTACCCTTCTCTATCTATATATAAAGGAGAAATGTAAGAGAAGGACCCCCTCTCCAACAACAAATTCAATGACCGAAGTCATCATCATATCAATGTATTTAACTTAGCATGTTTAGTTGTCAAGTTTTATTTTAGTTTCAAGCCTATTAATTCTTCCACAATCCTCTAGCATGAATTGTGTTTCTATTTGTTTGTATGCTTTGAACTTGGAAGACTAAAACACGGTGTATGACTTTGTACATAAGCAATTATTTTAGTTAATCTAATATTTCTCCTACATCAATCTCTTTGTATTGATATACCATTATCTACTTTAGCAAAAAAAAATTGTTCACTACTTTTCAAGATACAAGGCCCTTGCCAACACATTCATCTCAGTCTAACAACATTGCATCAAGACTATCCTTGAATCTTAGTTCAGTTTATTAGTAGATTCATTTAGTTATCTTCAATTGGTCATTGGTTCAAGTTTTCTCTCAATTTATTGTTAGTGTTGTTGCTCTACAGTTCTTAATAACTTTATGATTGTTAAACTTCCTATAATTTTGGTTTCAAAAGTATTTATTTTAGTTTATTACTCAATCATCATATCTTGCAATCATTGTTATTGTTCCCCTTTTGGTATTTAGTATTTAAAGTCCATGATCACCAAGGTAGAAAGAACCCATTTGAGGGAGGAACTCTACTCTTCACAAATTGCCTAATTCATCTTATCAATGGCTAACGAGATGACCAAATACAAAATCTTCTAGTTCTACTATGGTTTGACTTGGCTCCTGGGGTCTAAGGTGAAAAAGAATTTTGTTCCCACATTGCACTGACACACCTATGCACCACTTTTCCTGTCTACAAACTGATACAGTCGAGCGTTGGATATGAATACGACTATTGGATTTGACCTTCCACAAACCTATTGATTTTCATAAGTAAAATACCAGGAATAAAGAACTTGTTGATTTTCCCAAAGGAAAATAACAAGAATTAGGTAAAGAAAACTCATGACAAATTAAATTTTATTCAATAATTAAATGAATCAATCCTCCATTACACTACTTATTTATGGGATCGGTTTATGGACGCTTCCCTTAACAAACGCTCATCACTGCTCCTTATCAGGGGCTGACACATCAGTTTTGAAAAGTGATTTTCACTTTTTTGGGAGGTGCATATTCACTTTTTGGCACTGATGTGCCCACCACCTGACAAAAAGCAGTGGTTAGCATTCGTTAAAGTGAGCATTTTTTATCCATTCACTAAAAGAGTGGCGATAAAAATGGTCGATAAAAGAGCTGCGACTGGCAAGCATGGTGGGACCCACATACTTCTCCCGATAAGTGTCATGGTTGAATTCCAAAAACTGATCTGATCTGGTTTTTAACCAAAGTTTGGCGACTTGTCGGCCGATGCTTCACGCTCCAGTAAAGCTATAGTATAGCCACACAGAAAATCTGTTTGACCGAAAAGATCCCAATCCAATGGTTTGGACCCATTGCATACCTGAAACGGTTTGATTATCCAGATTAACCCAAGATGTCCTCAGTGTCCAAACGATCTAATGCACGCCACGTGTACGGTCCCAATGAGTAGACATTCTGGCGCTAATTTTACTCCTCCAGCTAGTATTTTCAACTGTAATAACAATAACATAGCCTGTCGTTTTTTATTTTTATTATTTTGGTATTCAGCAACAGAAATATCGATCTTTCTCTCTTTTATTACCTAAAAAAAATTTTGATTTCGATCTTTCGATCCGAAACTTATTTCAGAGAGGAAGAAGAAGAAGAAGACGATCACGTCACTAACCCTAACGCTTATTTTGTTTTTTTGGGTGTTCCGAAGATGAGTGAAGAAGGGAAGAGTAGGGGAATTGTTGGCGATCAACAGCATCATTACGGAACGTTTCAAGGCGTTCCGAGCCCTTCTCAGCCGGTGATCGGATTCCCTCAACCGGTTCCACCGCCCGGTATGGCTGCCCCTTCTGCTCCTCCTTACTACGCACATGGCTATCAAGCCGTTCCAGGTAAAGATGATTGTTTTTTCTGTTTTTCTTTCAGTTTTCTAACTAGTTCTTTCAATTGGGGATCCTTGGTTTCGATTACCAGTATGTTGATCTTGTGTGGAATGTGCTTATGAACTGTGAATTTCTTTGGAAAAGTTCGGGTCTTGAATTGGTTGCATTGATTCATGACTACGGATGAGAGTGAATCAGTGGAAAATTCTTTTTTTGTGGATACAATTGATGATAGGTTCTGGAGTTATTTGATTTCATGGAAATACCAGGGTGGAAAATGGTGATGATCTTTGTCCCCTCCTAATGCAAATGAGTTCAATTGGAGAACATTTGGGTTAAGCAGTTTGGTATACTTCAGTGAACTCGGAGTAGTTTCTGAAGATATACAGAAGTAAAATGATGTAATAGGCGTATTGGGCAATCTAAAAAAATATTAGGTTTTCCATTAAAAAGTAGACATCTATGAAAAACTTGTTGATGGCCAAATATGTGAGTCAATCAGCTTGTCTGACACCAAGTGAGTCGGTTTTTGTTATTAGTCTTCCTATTCTCCCCAATTTTCACCGATCTTTGATCTTTTGGGGCCAGTATGTCTTATATTGACCCCCTCAATTTTCATCCAACTTTTATTTCTTTGGATACGAGGAGAAATTGTCTTTGGATTCCTTACTGTTTTTTTTCTCCAAAGAACACATGCTCTCTCTCTCTCTCTCTCTCTCTCTCTCTCTCTCTCTCTCTCTCTCTCTCTGTTAAGTGTTTTCTTTCTCTCTGCTCATTAATTTTAAGACATTTATTTAGAAGCTCATTTTATTTTGTAAATGATTCGAGTGTCAGAATGTGTTTTGTCACTTGGAAATTAGAATTATCTACTGAAATTGAAAGAAAGGATGTATTGATCAGTGGGGAAGGAGTTGTAATAGAGAGGCGACAAAAAATAAGAAGGGAGGATGTTAATTCGGTCAGCTAGCTGAAAATATGGGATTTACCCTAATGGATGTTTAAGGAAATAAGGTTAGATTTTAAACCCTCAAAGGCCAAAAGGCAAAGGGAAGAAAGGGAACATGAGATTTATTTTTTAGAGGTAAAAGAAAATTTTATTCAAAACAAGAGAGTACATAGCATACAAAAGGATCACCAGGCAGGTGATGCCAAAAGGAGGAAAACAAGAAGAACAACAAAAGCGAGAAAGGAAAAAATAGTAAAAACAAAATTACAACTCATTACACCAAATAAAATACCACCCCATGTCATCAAAACCTGTCCACATAGAAACCCAATAAAAAAGGGGATGATAAATGAAGATCATTAACTCCCCTACACTCCTGTACTTGTCATCAAAGATCCTACGATTTCTTTCCTTTCACAAGCCCCAACAAATGGCCCCTAGTAAAGCACACTAAATGATGAGGGGAAAACTCTCAAGATCACAAATCCACTAGCTCAAGATCAACTCATTAAAGAGCTTAGGGAAGGTCTGTGAAATTTGAAGGCATGAAAAGAAAAAATTCCACTCTATAAGCCACTGAACAATGAATAAAGAGATGAACCACCGATTCCTCCTCCTCCATCAATAGGACACACCTATTAACCAAGTTCCAACTCTCTAGCATTCACCAACTCGACATACAAAGATTTGGCTGTAAAAAGACCCTTCTCGTTAAGCCTCCATTCCCAACCATCCCGGATACTCAAATCCGGATTAATATTTGCCAACATGTTCAACATTCTAAACATCTCCCCCATCTCCCAATCATTAAGGTCTCTCTTCACTCTCGGCATCCACACCTTCCCACTAAAATCATAAAAGTTTCAACCAACACCTAGGGATCCGAAACTAGCCTAAAAATGCTTGTGAACACCTCCTTGAGAGGGATGACCCCCACCCAAGCATCTTCCCAAAATCTAGTATTCGATCCTGACCCCAATTTAAACTGAATGAAATTCCAAAAATCCTCCTTAACCAATAAAATTGATTTCCAAATTCCACACCATACCTCCCCTTCCCCTCACTATACTCATAACTAGATGCTTCACCAAAACGAGCTGCCACAACCCTATGCCACAAGCTAATATCTTTCCATACCTAATCTCCAAAGCCATTTTGCCAATAACGCTTGTGTTACCTCAACTTTCTAATGCCAAGCCTACCATTGGTTGTCATTCTACAAATGATGTTCCAATTCACTAAATGATATCTATGATGGTCTGACACATCGTTTCAAAGGAAATTTCTAAACATCGTCTCGATCTGATTGGCCACAAACACTGGATTTGTGGAGAGAAAGAAATAATTTGGAATGGTCGCCAAAGTTGATTTAGTCAAAGTCAATCCACTACTTTTGGAAAGAAGATGAGCTTTCTATGAATTCAATCTTGAGGAGATTCTTTCAATCACCGGATCCCAAAATACCTTTAATTTATACATTGCCCCCAAGGAAATACCTAAATAGGAAGTAGGGAGAGTCCCAATTTCGCACCCTAAGATCCAAGCCAAACTCTAGTGATGATATCACAGTCCTCCCCAACTTGGAAAATCTCACTCTTGGCTAAGTTTATGCCTATACCTAAGGCCTCCTCAAGGCATATGAAAATACATCTAAGATAATCAACTTGTCTCACATCTGCATCATAAAATATCATGGTAGTATCTGCAAATTGTAAATGAAAGACTGGAACCTCACCCTTCCCAACCACAAAACCCGATATGAATCCCATCTCAGCTTTTTTGATCATCTTACTCAGAACCTCAAAGATCATGATAAAAATGAACGGAAAGAGAGGATCTCCTTGTCTTGAACCCTTTGAACATCTGATAAACCTTGCCAGACTCCCGCTGAATATAACTGAGATTGACGTAGAAGGAATTTAGAAAAACATCAAACTTCTCCATTTGGCACCAAAGCCCATTTTCTTAAGAATATAGTCAAGAAACCTCTAGTTCACATGATAGGCTATTTTTGAGTCAAGCTTATAAATTGTCCTACTTCTACCAAAGATCCTTTTGTCTTCAATGCAATCTTTCGCATCAGTATCCCATCTAAAATTTTCCTACCTTCAATAAATGCCCATTAAGGATGAGATATAATGCCTTTCATAACCAACTTCAGGCGTAAGGTTAATTTATTAGAAATGATTTTGTAAATGCTACTCAAAATGCTAATAGGATGAAAGTACCTTCCATTCCTTGGCATTTATCCTTTTGGGGATGAGGGTGATGAATGTATTATTTAAATGTTCATAAAACTCTCTGAATTATAAAACTCATCAAAGACTTTCAACAAATTTGATGCACCACACAACCAAAATATCATTCCAAAACAAGACCAGACCTCTTAATAACTTCAATAGGGATCACACAAGGATAAGATCAAGGCTATAGAGTATAGTTCACAAGGTGAGATCTCAGGTATGAATTTGTGGGTTCAAATCTGGGCAAAACAGCATAGATATGGAGGGGATTTCAGATTCCAAACAGTGGGTAAACACAAGGATTTTGGGTGGTTCAATGGGGAACATATATTAGATCTAATTAGGGTCAAACATAGGTTAGAATAGGGATCCAAAGGGCATCTGTTTGGATGAAAACAACAAGGTCTATTAGAGTTTTGGTTTCAGGTCACAGTCTGTATGAGTATATGATATATAGGACTGAAATAGGATGGTAGAAAGGCTAATACATCCAGGGATTTTATAGGATTTAAGTGGCCTAACTGGGTCCAGTTTAAAGGCAAAACACAACAGGTTTGAAGGAACTTAGGTAGGTAATCAGGTTCAAGCCACAAGGACAAACAGTGTGAGTGGTGGGTTGCTTGGGAGGGGTTTTAAGTTGGTGGAGTTCTATAGCATTTCTTTGTTGCTTTTGGGTGCTTGGGCTGAGATGAGTTGGCTTTGGTTTCCTTTTGCTCTTCTTTGTTTCTTTTCTTTATTTTCCTGTTGTCTTAGCCTTGTGGCTTTAGTCGTTTTTTTTTTTTTTGTTAATTAAAGGAAAGCTTTATTAAAGAGGAGGAGAAAACAAACATAATGATACAATACATTGGGAAACCTTCAAATTAAAATGGATGACATGGACCGCTAAATATTGAAAATTTCCCAACACCCCAGTTTGCCAAGTTATCGGCTAGAGAATTTTTGTCCCGCGGGACATGGACAAGAGAGCAATGTAACTCAGCAAGGAGTTCGTTGATTTCATATATAAATGCTCACATATGCCACGACTTGCAATCCTTACCTTGACCCCAACCAATAACAACCGCCAAATCCCCTTCTATGATGCAGCCTGCAATATCCATGTTCTTAAGTTCTCTAAGGCCAATTAGCATACCCATAATTTTCGCTTTTGTGGCATTGCAATATCCTAATGGGCCACAGACGACTCGACAAATAATCCTGTTATGGTCCCGAACCACACACTCAAAACCCGCTGGTCTAGGATTCCCTTTGGATGCCCTGTCAAAGTTTAGTTTCAAGGTACCACTTGGGGGATGCCTCCAATTGAGAGACTACTGAAAGAGCCTAACATTGGATGAGCAAGAGATGGATGACACCCAATCTCTTACGAAATCCGACAAGAATAAGCCCTTAAATTCCATAGTGGCAAGCATCCAACTGCTCACCTCTCTAATGATGGCCTCAATCACCTGACCACAGCTTCTAACTTTGTTGTGAAAAATTCGGTTTTTCCTCTGCCGCCAAATACCCCATATAATAGCATGTAAAATGCTTTCCCCAAATTGCTTGCTCCTTACATTAGCACCATAGATCCGCCAAGATGAAAATAATTGGGATACCGTCTCTAGCATTACCTAATTAATTCCCATTTGCAAAAAGAAATATGTCCATACCACATATGTGAAGGAGCAGTGGATGAAAATATGGCGGATCAACTCCCCCTCTTTTTTGCATAAAGAGCACCGTTGAGGGGATAGATGCATATATGGTCTTCTCCTTTGAAGCATATCCATTGTGGCTTTATTCTTTAGCTTCGGCTTTTTTAATAAATTCATTTTATCTCTCAAAAAAAAATGGCACTGTGTCGTGGTTCTTAAAAGTAAAAAAGGAAATCATGAGTAGTCTTTTAGGTATATCATCAAATAGGTGTTTGGTTATATTTATGAAAGATGGATTCCCTAGGTTATGAGGTTTCCAGGTTGTATAAAAGGTTTGGGCTTAAAGGATTTATAGCAAAGTAGTACCAAGACTTGGTTTCATTTTTTCAGGAGACTTAGAGCTACATATTAACTAGCAGCTTGAGTTCTCAAACCAGACATTAGTACCCAGTAGATGGTACAGCAAATGGAGTTTAGAATTTCAGAAAATTGGGGTTTCAAAATTCTGATTCAAGATGAATCTGGGGGTATTCTAGTTTGGTTCTGCCATAGGTAAAGTAATGTGTAGGTTTGGGTTTGACATAGGTAAAACAGCAGGGATGTAGAAGAATACCTAGATTATGAGTATGGAGATTTGGGTAGATGTCATGAATTGGGCTGGTGGTATATAGAGGGAAGTTTAGGTTGGGCAGCAAGGTGACAAGCAAAGAAGTAGAAGAGGAAGAAGAAAAAGAATCAGAATTAGACGTACCTCATTTCTTGAGGAGTCTCACCTCAAGGCCAGACCTAGGAGTCGCACCCAGGGAAGAAACGGAGAACCAATTGCAGGTTATCACAAGAGAGAGCTTCAATGCTTTCTAATTTTTTTTCCATTTTTAATCTCTATTACAAGAGGTTTTCCTTCATATATAACCTTGGGAACTTCTAGAACCCAAGAGAAGTCAGTCTCCCACAAAAACCAACGATCAAGGCTTTTAAAACTTAAATAAAGGCCTAAAGACTAAAATACCCTTAGCATTAATTGTAATACCCCCATGTCCTAAGTGGAAAGATAACAAAAGATTAAGCAAAAATAGCAAAATAAAAACTCCAATAATAATCTAAAACTCTAAATGATGTGGCAAAAATGATCCCCCATGGCTGTCCTTGTGTGGGTCCCACCATGGCATCTATGGGCTCCATTTGATCTTCCATGTCAGCATCAAACTCTAAGAACAAAAGGGTGATCAAAGAGATGATTAGGAAAGCAAAAACTACTACGAACCTGATCTAGGAATTGTAACTTAGAGAAGATGAAATGGTTATTTTTTGTTAAGTAAATGTTAGTGGTTAATGTAGGTGAAGATGGGTTTTGAACCCAGGTCTGTGGTATGACATTTCATGTCTGCAAGGGGAGATATTGGTTATGTAAAATGCAGAGGTGGTTGATTGCAAAGTATTCTATATCCATCCAGGTTGAACATCTCGTTTTCTTGTTTCTGTAGATCAGCCAATGTTCTAGCATACTTGTTAGCTAGAATTGGTGTATACTGGGCTGTTAAGTATTAATTAGACCTTTTGTTCATGCGTTTTTCCCTTGGACAGCCAGACCTCACTTTAGGAGTAGCTATCCTTTTTTATCAGCTTATATTTGTGTTCCTTCACATATTAAAACTTGGAAGAAGGTTGCTTTGTCAAATTTTATCTGTTATTCCATATGTTATCATTTTCGTCTTTTTTTTCTAATTTTGTTTTGATGTTGTTCAAGTTTATGCAATTGCTGAAGGAAGACCAGTAAGAGAGCGCCGCCTTGCTTGTTGTGGTCTCGGCATTGGCTGGTTTTTGTAAGTTCACTTCATTATTTTCTTTATTAACATGTTTTATTTGGTTCCTTTTTGAATGAGTCTCTATTAGGACCGATTTTGATGAGCTGGCTTGGTATTCTTTTGGGGGGTGTAGGTTTATGTATTTTTGCTTTCCTGGTTTCTTGCATGGTTTTGCTTTCCTTATTTTTTTTTTCTTCACCAGCTCAGTGAAGCTTTACTTTGTTTTTTATGTCTTTCCCTTTTCATGATTAAATTCCTACCATTTAGAAAACATGTTTTCTTTGGTAAATTAATTAATACAGGTAATTGAGGATGTAATACCATTTATTGTGTGTGTGAATGTCTTAAATACTTGTTAGCTAGAATTGGTGTATACCAGTTTTAAACAACAACAACAACAACAACAACAAATAGCCTTATCCCAATTATTTGGGGTCGGCTACATGAATCCTGTTCCGCCATTCCACTCTGTTTGAAGCCTTATCTACTGTTAAATTACAAGCTGCCATGTCCCTCTTTACTACCTCTACCCAGGTCAATTTTGGCCTTCCT
>JAOXJP010082597.1:0-14942 GCA_025762735.1 Platanus orientalis | reverse complement strand
CCCCCAAACCCCCCATAAAAAGAAGAAAATGGTCACTCTTGTATGATAGGTGGGTAAGCCATGGCTGAAAGAGATTGGGATCAGATTGTCTGTCGGGCTTTCACCCATGATCCATAGATTTAAACAACCAAACAAATCTAGATTTTGGCTCAGCCTCAAACCGATTGACACATTTCTACCCCCCTTAGCACTTGAGCCCACTATATTAGGCATGTTGGGCTAATGACATGAGGTTTATTATTTCTTTCTATATATTAACCTAAACTCGCAATTACTTGAACTTTATTAAGCCTTCAATGATATGTCTTGTCTCCCCACACCTGTGTATTATAATTTAGCTCACTTGAGCAGTACTAAATTATTTTTGGAATAAAGTTATAGTATTGAAAGACAAGAATTTCATAAAGGAGTGGTATTGGCTACCATGACTTAGTGATTCGGTCTAAATCCTTTTTTCCATTTTGTATAGTTATATAACTGCAAGCTTTAATATTGTTGGTTGTAACAGTGTAAGTTCCTTCTTGTGTCATCACAGTGAAGTGATAAGTATATGCTCTAAACTTTTTCCATTTCATCTTTGTAGTGCTATATCTAATTGAGCAGAACAGTAAAAAAGAAACTTCAATCAAAACAAGTGCTAAAATCATAATTACAACGCAGTCACCTCACTCATTTAAAACGCTATATTGCAATTCCCTTAATTTTAGAGAACTTGGTGTGTCTTTTTTTAATTTTAGAGAGCTTGCAATTCCCTTGGTGTTGGTTTACATGATATTGATATCCACATCCACTCATGGTGCTATTTCTTGTGCGCATTTATTGGACTTGAAGTGAATAGATCTTTACACTGTTGTTGGTGGGTCAAGGGATAATATTTTCTCTCTCTCTCTCTCTCTCTCTCTCTCTCGATCTTTAAGTGGGTAGAGATGGATCCAGTACTTCGCCACTAGGTTAGATTCTCAAGATATGGAAAGTGCTTTTTCTCTCACAGATTTGTTTTTTGTTCGTCAGAGTGGGACAAAGCGCTCCTCCTTTTTGTTCTAAATCCAAAGGAGAAGAAGGGCTGCTTTACAACATACAATTTGGAAGTTGCAAAATCAAAAAAGAAAGGCAACTTAGAACCAACAACTTTAGGTGGAGATTGAGATCTTTTACTTGGGCTCTTTTTAGTGTGAAAACCACTTAAAACAATCTTATGTGCTATATCTATCCAAGTATATAATTTTTTAAAGAGCAACACTATGGACAAAGTGGCTCACATAGGGTCACCTTTAGGATTAACTTATAATAATTAAATTAGGATATCTAATTGATTATGATTAGTGCTCTCTTAGAAAGATTAATATGCAGGACTCTATCTTTTGCTTGGATTATTTTCTTTTCTTTTTCTTTTCATTCTTTGTATATGGTTCAAAGCTAAACTTGCAACTTCAATAGATTGGGAGTTTCAGAAGACAGAATCAGAGATAAACCACTAACCAGTAACCACTAGCCCTTGAATCTCCTAAAGTTTCTAAGGGGAGTTGTCTAAATTCTAAAGGGAGCAAATGTCCTGTAATAAGACTCAAAAACCTCTTTTCTAGCATTTAATCTATTGTCTTCAATCATGTAAACAGACTCAAAAAAAAAAAAAATAGCTGATAAATTAGTTAAGGATGGATGTCAAGTGCAAGCAAATGTGTGGAATGTTATACCACCACATTGGCTTTATGAAGCCTTGGCAAAGGACATTAGTTCATGTAACCCATCTTAATTTAAATAAGAGTCCACTTTACTGAGAATAAAAAAAAAAAAAAAGGATTTGGTGTTCTGGACAACGGAAGATGTCACAAAGCATAATATGGGCAGGAATTTGAAATTTCATCAAACCCTTGCCCATTTTATTCCATGTGAAGTCCCCTTGTGTCTTGGACACCAAATCCATACAAAACATTTATTTTGAATTCTAACGCCCCTCACCTCTCCATGACTGAACCAAAATACCAAGAACAAGTTTTGCTTCATAATTGCTTCTTTAAAGAATCTTTCACACCTCTTCTGGTTTGAAACCCTCCTTGTTACTCTTATTTTTTACCATAAACAATGGAATCGCCTATCGCGATATATGAAAAATAATCAATTAAAAAATGCTGCAAAAGAACTTATGTTCTTGTCGAAGCCAAATCATTGGGCTCGAAATTTGGGCGAACTAGGCCAATTTTAGACCTAAATTTTAGGTTTCAAGTATAACTCGGGTCAAGTTTAATCAAGCCTTTAACTCCTATCAAGATAAAAATAAAATAAAAATAATAATAATTTGAGTTTACAAGCCTAAAAGCTGTAAAGCTTTGGTCAGCCTGAGCTGAGTCTGAACTGGGCTTTTTATTACTCGGGTTAATTTCGGCCCAATTCAGCCCAGTTAGACTTGCATGCTCGCAATCCTGCCAAGTTACCAAACCTGAAAAGTCGAAATCGCATCCAAAACTGCAGAACATTTCTTATCCAGTTCCACTCGCCTCCTAGGCTCTTCTCTCAAAAGCTTCGACCATGGCGTCGCCTTCAATGGCTTCAGCCCTCAGCGCTTCTTACTTCCGTCCCAAACCCTTCTTCAACTTCACCTCTTCTACGTCTACCTCTTCATCGTCTTCTTCGATCATCACTCCAAGTCGCAATCTCAGACCTTGCCCTAGAAAGATCGAGCAGCAGCAGCAGCAACAGAGGAGCAGCCACGGTTTTTCCGTCAAAGCCCTTTCCCTGGATTTCTCTGGTTCGTTCTTCGAAGGAGGGTTCGAAGAAGACGATTCATCAGCCCCACCTGGTTCGGCGATTTCGGTGGCGGAGGAAAAGGAGGAGCCTCAGTGCCCACCTGGGCTCCGCCAGTACGAGACGATGGCCGTTTTGAGGCCCGACATGTCCGAAGACGAACGCCTCGCTCTTACCCAGAAGTATGAAGAGGTAACAAAAAGCTCTCTTTCTCTCTCTCTCTCTCTCTCTCTCTCTAGATATCATATGCATTGTGTTTCAATGTACTGTCAAATTATCGACTTCATGGTCTTTTTTTTTTGTGATTCTTTGTTTTTTTTTTTAAGCTCATGGTGTTTATATCAATTACCTGTTAATTTAAGGGTGGAGTTTATGTTACAATTCTTATGCCCCATCCCCCATTGTGATTCTGATGCTGGTGTTATAAGTCTGATGAGAACCTCAATCTGTACATTGATTAAATATTAATTAAGGTGGATTGTTTGTGGTTCATTGTTTCTAGGATTGCGGAAACCATTATGGATAGAGTAGATTTATTCTGGAGCATAAACAAACTCTGAATAATTTGGGAGGGGAGGAACCTGTTACCTGAAATGTGGTCAGGGGTGTTCATTATTATTATTATTATTATTTTATTATTATTATTATTATTATTATTATTATTATTATTATTATTATTATTATTATTGAGTTTTTGTGTTGTGTTAGATGTGTTAAAGAAACAATGACAGTTAGTTGCTGTTCTGTTTACATGGATCTAATTAGGATGCAGTATTATAGATTGATCTTTCTCTAAGGGTGGAGTATTCATGCTTCATTTTTGTTCATGCTTCATTATAGATTGATCTTTAATATTTCTTTTGTTTTTCGTCAAGAAGCTTTATGTTCCTCATTATTGAATTCACTACTCCATGTGACATACGAAAGAACATGCATAAACTGACTACCCATGCCAGCAATGTAGATGATGTTAGAGCAGGTTTTGGCATGAACAATAAGTTTCTCCAACTGGGAGCAGATATCATGAAACATCCATAAGAAGCTTTCTGAGCTTATAGTATGGCTGTGATCACCTTCAGTGTGTAAATTATTAGGCTTCCAAAATATTTAATTTTCAAATAGACTTCTTTTCATAAATGGATATTCTTGCCTGAGTAGACAATGACAAGTAGAGTGAGGGGATTACTTGCATCGTGCATCGGCTATGGACGAAGAAACACCTTTTATATGTTCTTGTCAAGAATTTATATGAATTTTCTAGATGACCCATTGGATGAGTTGGTGGGTGAATATACTGATTTTGGTTCTGATGAAACCGAAATATTCACCACTAGGGTGATACTAGCATTCATTATGTGGTCTTCTCCTTGGGAATGTAGGGGCCTTTTATTATACGTTGAGCTCTGATGAACTGCTATGGTGAGAAAGGAGAGGTATAAATGCACCGAAGCCCCCATGTCAAAAATGAATCAGAAGTAAGAGAGCAAGTTGTCATTGGTGTCTAGGGTAAGTGGAACTTAGGACCCATGGCATGTAATATACTTGTTTGTCTTTTGATGAATTGACTCATACACTTGGCAAACTCAAAAATATTTATTTTGAGAAGACTCATTCAAATGTGTCTAGGTAGAAACCCTCTACTTCTAAATTGTCAGGTATGCACCAAAAGCAAATGATTTGAGTAGAAGAGAGTACATTATTTTCATTATTTAAGGGATCATTTATTAATTGGGGAGTGGTATGTAGGTCAAAAGAGAAAGGGGGTTAGACTTGGGTCACCTTCATGAGAGCAATGAGTCTTTCTTGGCTAAGTGACTAGGGAAATTTCCTAGGGAAATCTCATATTCTTCAGCACACGGTCATTTGGGAAACATACATAATTCAACCAAATTGGTGGGAATCCAACATTGTAAACCATGCCCTATTGGCATGACATTGGAAGAGCATAAGTGGACTCCTTCCAAAATTCTCTTACTTCATCAAGTATGAGGTGGGTAAGGGTGAGACCGTGAGAGGATTAGATTCTAAGAGGCCTATGGTGGAGTGATCTGTTTTTAGCCTAAAATTTCTTCGTAGCTTCTCCCTTGCCCCCCTCTTCCCCAAACCAACCAAAAAAAAATAAAAATAGACAAGACAATATCTAAGTGTTGTACCTTATCTAATGCAAGCTTTGTCTAGGACCAAGGACTTCGTAGGGACTCGAGAAAAATTGATTTTAGTGAGGCTGATGTGGACATTAGAGCTAGGTGGGACCTACACATGGCTTAGTGGGGTCTGCAAAAGAAGACCCGTGGAAACACATGGAATAACATCTTTGGGACACATGATGGAAATTAATAAAAGTTTTGGCTGGTTTTGCACTCACAAGTGATGCTTCTTATTCTTCTTCAAGTCGTATGCCTTGGCTTGAAATCCTTATAGGGATCCTTCAAGTCTTCAAGTTTTCTTCTTTTTCAAGTCTTATGCCTTGACTTGAAATCCTTCTTCTTAACTGTTCTCCATTTTTCTGGTTTCTTGAATTAAGTTCTTTAACCTTATTCTTGTTTCCGCTACATATCTTAGCTATCATTCCACATCAATTGTGGTATTAGAGCTTTTGTACTGCATCAATTTTGGTATCAAAGCCAAGTTATAGCTAGTCCTATCTAGTTGTAGTCCTGGGATGCCATGTTCTAATTGGAACTTATCTAGTTGGGTTCTTGAGGGGTTTGATGATTAATTTTTTTAGATAGATTGTTGTTACTCTTGACTTAGTTGATATAAAGTCAATGAGTTTCACGGTTAAGTAACCCTTTAAGTTCCTTCATGGAAAAAGGATTTGGGTCCTTATTAGTGACTAATACGAGGATACTTTTATTTCTCCCTGCCTAACTGAGAAACTTTCACTTCTTCCAAAAACAAGATCATCTTATAAGGATGACCATTTTGTCATTTACTTTCAACAAGACGGATACTATGATAGTGTTGATTGCAAGGTTGTCCCTTTAGAAGGTGCAAGATTGGTGTTGGGAAAGTTTTGGTTAAAGGAAAGGAGAGCTACATATTTTGACAAAACTAATATTTGAGGGTCTATCTCCATATCAATGGAATATTTTCAGCTTGCTCCACAATAGCATTCTATCATCTCTTCTTCAGCTTTAGCAGACAAGAAAGCAAAGGAGAAAGCTTGATGAAAAAGAGACCAAGAAAGATGCCAAGACAAATGACTCAAAGCCTAAATTTGAATCATTGTCTAAGGAGACCAAGATGGAAGCTAGTAACTTTCAAATTCCATCTTGTTCAAGCTAAAGCCGTCTAAAGAGGAAGATAAGCCTACAACTAGTGTAGGGAGTGCGGATCTTGTTGCAAAAGTTGTTGAGCAAGCCAGTGGTGATGTCTCAAGTGTGACAGATGAGTTAGTGGTGATACAGGATACATGTGATGTTGTTTCCTTTGTCTTTGATCAGCCTGAAGTTACTACTCTTGACTCTGAAAAGTCAGAATCTGAAGACACATCTCCATCCAATAGAGAACCAAAGCTTCATGCGGTAGCCCCATCACTTGATGAGTCTAAGATGGGAGATATTATCCAATTATGTATAGACTCATAGCAACTTGTAGTTCTTCCACAATTGCATGAGCTTGAGATGGTTACACATGAAGTGCCTAAAGAGGTGTACTATGAGGTTTTTCCGCTACCAACTGCTAATCACAAAAAAGGACTACATCAAGATTTTCCCAGGCTCCCCAATGTTGTTGATCCTATCTCTTTACAAAACTCAAGGTCGAGTTTTTTTTAACAAGAGGGGTTTGATGCGGACATTAGAGCAAGTGGGACCCACACATGGCTTGGTGGGATCCACACAAGAAGCCACGTGGGGACACATGGAAGAACATTTTTAGGATACGATGAAAATTAATAAAAGTTTTAGTTGGTTTTCCTCTCACAAGTGGTGCTTTGCCTTCTTGTTCTTCTTCTTCTTTACTATTCTCCATTTTTCTAGTTTCTTGAATTAAGTGTGTAGCCTAAGTTTTTATATAGCTAATAACCTAAAATATGGTATACATATTCCTCATATACGTTAGAATCACTTCGTCAAATTGCAAAATTTTTTGACGACTAGGATAATTTTGGTAATTTTGGGTTTCTTCCTGTAAATTCCAAAATTTCCCTTGTGGGTTTCTTTCTCTATCTTTTCTTGTATCAATTCTTCTAAACCCCTCTAATCAAAGTTCCGTCTTCTATTTTCATTAAATCTTGATTACTTAAAGTTCAATTATTGGTTCTTTAACATTATTCTTGTTTCCACTACATATCTTGGGTTTTGTTGAGATTGTTGGCCATCATACTACATCAATTTTGGTGTCAGAGCTTTTATGTTGCATCAAAGGCTGCTTCTCCTATCACCTGCCTTCTAGAGGTCTTCATTAACCTTGAGAATCAGAAACCTAGATATGCTTTTTGTTTCCAAAAGATAAATTTGCATCCGGTTGATTCATTTCGGTCTTACTTTCACCTGTCTCTCAAAATAATAGTTATTTCTCTCTCAAGGAAGATGGAAATTTTATGCTTCTCCAAGATATATGACATTGTGCTGGGAGGATAGTCACAAGAAGGTATTGATGCCATACTCTCCAAAGAAGGAAAGGATATCATCTCCTTCCCCATGTCTGCCACTTATGCTTTGGAAGTTGCAGATGGGAATCTTTACATTACCTGTTTATTGAATGTAAGTCTGCAATGAAAGTCTGGCTTTATTTCTTTGGCCTATTGGTATCTTATAGGTACTTTACTTTTCTTGATCTGTTATAATGCTAGTATTATGCTCCTTCTGGTCAGAGGGAATGTATGTGTTGATGGTCTAAGAACTTGGCATCAGGATTGGGATCGAAAAAACAGGATAGGTGGCCACTCACCCTCGTAAAGAACCAAAGAGTCTAGAAGTAATCCAGACACTGTTATGCCTCAAAATCAGGTTTAGAATTTGGTCTACAATTACAATATTGAAGACTTAAAATTCTGGAAAATAGAGAGCAGTTAACCAGCCCAATAGAAGTAATATCAGGATGGCCTAGTGATTTCCTCTTAGGATTTTTAACAAACACCGGGTATACATTCTGTTATAAGTGCAATATCAAGTTTAAATACATCTAGCCGTACCCGGAAACTCAGAAAAACACCCAGGCTTGCACTGATATCTTGACAGCTGAGATAATTGAAGAGTCAATTAACAATTCAGGTTAAGAACCTTAAAACCATGCAAATCAACCAGTAGTGGGAATGTTAGCAAGAACAGCAGGTCTGATAAGGAGTATACAGTAGCACCCGAGAGTCCAAGACCCCTGATTTAACTTCACTTTAAACAGCAAGTCTGGTTCCATCCAAAGTTATCACAAGCGAAGGATTGAGGAGGAATAGGTATGCACCAGCATAAAGAGGTCAATAGTATCAGCTGATGTGGGCTTTATATGGGGAAGCTCTTGGCAGCAGAGGAGAGTGGATAATAGGGCTACAGGGTATGAAGATGAATAAGCAAAATTGATGTTATGAATTCTGCAGAGGTTCTTATAAAGAGGAGTTTTAAGGGACTGTTATGATTTTTTTTTTTTGATGAATGACTGTTATGGGGTTTTCAATAGCTAAACATAGGGGTTTTAAATAAAGAGAGCCTGCAACAAGTTGGAGGAAGGATTTGGGATATCACTGGTAATAGTTACTAAAAAAAATGTTTCAGCGGAGTTTTAAGGGTGATTAGTCAGACCGCAAGGCTTGGGACCCCAAATCAGGTTTTACGGAATCACCGAAGCTCAATCTGGTTGGGTTTCTTCTTAGGGAGGTCTACAACAGCTCAGAGTTCAAAGGGGATGCTGTTACAGGGTATAGAATAAACCCAGAAATTTTCAGGAATGGTTTACGATGGGTTGGTTTCTCATATGAGTCAAAGCCTGGGTTTGGGTTTTGGGGTTTCAGGTTTGTCTTGAAAAGAAATCAGGTAACTGTAAGGGTAAACAAGAGAACCCACTATGAACAAAGAAGAAGAAGAAGAAGGCTTCCCTGTTTTGTAGTGTCCCATTATGAACAGCAAGTTCTTGGAGTCTCACCAAGAGTGAACAAAACCATGGAGTCTCACCATGGTTATACTCAACCAGCTGTAGGTTGAAAAGGGAAGACCAGCCATGGGTTTTCTCCAAAAAAAAACTTTCATTCATTGAAATCAATACATGTTCATCCAAAAAAAATAACCGTGGGCTTTCTTGGACTAGTTGACCAGCCCTTATTTTGACATCTCTTTGACAAAAAGACCCAAAAACAAAAATCTAAATGACCCTCATGTCCTAGACTCTAATAAAACATAAAATATTAAGTAAAACAGTAAATTAATACAAATAAAGGACTCTAATACTAAACTGAAGACACCATGTGCTGTGGCAAAGGTGACCGTCCATGTGCGGACCCCACAAAGCCACGTATGGATCCCACTTGGTCTTCAATGTCCACATCATATTGGCATGGATTTAAGTGGCCAGATCGCCTGATCCCTAGGGAATTACAGATCGGATTGATCTTGGGCTACCCGATCGTGGTTGGTCAAGATTCAAAGCCATGGTTGTGTTTAGCGTTGCTCTATAGACTTCTAGAAGGAGAGAAACTATAGGTTCTTCTACAATAGAAGATGATGCATTTGGGAGGTGATTGATACAATCATCATTAGAGTGGCATTTTGTGTTTCTACAATAGACGTCTACAAGGGAATTTTAACTGCTTCTATTATGAAAGATTGGCATGAGATTATTAGGGTTCCAATCACTAATATCCAGGATCTAGCCCCCCAGCCACCAAACTCAATTTTGATGGTTGTCCAATGGGGAACCCAAGTACCTTTCGGTATTGGGGGAATTCTCAGACACTTCAGAATCAACCGTGCAGGCCTTTTGGGGCCTTGTAGGTATGTGGGACTAGGTGAAAGTGGAGGTTAGGGCCCTAGTATTCAGTCTTCGGTCGGTTGGAATCTATTAGGTGGTGGTAGAAGAGGAGTTTGTGTATAGTGATTAGATGCTTCAGCTATAGAAGGAGGGAATCGTGGAGACTAGCCATTCTTAGGAAGGAGGCATGATCACTAGCATCCTCTATGAACATCTCATTCCAGTGGATGTCTAGAGAGGAAAACTCCATAGGGGATATCCAAGGTTGGGGAGGGCAGGACATTATGTTCATTAGGGAATACTCGTCAGGTTACCTCTTATGTTTTTTGCTACTTGGTGTCATGGGCTTTGGGTGATGCAAGTTGAATGGGGTGTCCCCCCCTCGCCCCAAATCCCTTGTAAAATCCTCATCTTTTTAATTCTTATACAATTATTGTTATTTATGCAAAATAATAATAATAATAATAAAGTCTTGCCATTTTTGGCCGCTTTATTAATGAATTATCTTATCTTTTTCAAAAAAATAAAGTCTTACGAAATATTGTTTCTGCAACAAAAATTTAGTTTTTCGACCTTCTTGCATTAAAGAAAACCCAATGAGACATGAAATCATTACTTGTCACATAGTTTTGTGGATTTTTGCATCATAAATGGTGTGGGTGATAAAGTGGCATATTGTTCCATCTCTATGTTTTCTTCTAGTAGCAAACTCCTTGGGAAACAAAAGCTCTGACTCTTGTTTTCTGCTTAGTTCAGAATGAGTTCTGCAACTGGCACTTGTGAAGGTCAAACCAAACGTTCTTTTTTTATTTCAAAATATATATGGGTTTTCTTATCCTACTGTCATTATATGTGAATGAATCTCTTGCATAAATTCCTTGCAGTCCACAAATTAACACCTTCATAGCGTGGTAGAAATAAAATGAGAATCTTTACTAGTGCTCACATTTTACTTTTTTATTTTGAGCATATGAGTATGGTGTTTGGAAAACTGAATATTTGTTGGCTTAGCTGAAATGGATCTCACACAAGATAGGAAATCATCTTACTGATAAGTAATAACCACTTGCCCAACTATGAGATTCTACTAAGCAAATCAAGTGATCTCAAAGTTTGCTAATATTGTTCATTTAGTACACAAATATTTTGACCATTATATATATATATATATATGTGTGTGTGTGTGTGTGTGTGTTTTAACTAAATAGACTTGGGCTATTAAGTGGAAATTAAAAAAATTGGGAAAACTCAAGTTACCTGATTTTTTGACTTGGTAGAACATAATGAATCAATTCAGCATGGGAAAAAGTGACTTATCAAGTATTCCAACCTTCTTATTTGTTTAATATTATCTTTGTAATCTAAAAGGCCTTATTAAATGTTGACTTGCAGTTGCTTGTTGCGGGGGGTGGCATGTACGTGGAGGTATTTAACAGAGGAGTCATTCCGCTTGCTTACAGCATCAAGAAAAGAAACAGGGCAGGAGAGAGTAACACCTATTTGGATGGTATCTACCTCCTTTTCACTTATTTCACTAAACCTGAGTCCATAACTGTTCTTGAAGCAACACTGCAGGCTGATGATAATGTTATCCGATCCTCAACTTTCAAGATAAGGAAGAGGAAGTACTAGGATTTGGATTACAGCCTCCCCCAAAAGCAAAATGTGAAAAAAAAAAAAAAAAAAAAGAATGTACTTGTGAGCGTGTGTCATTCCTTTCTTTTCTGAGATTATAAAAATTTAATTAGCTTCAATGTTGCTGAAATCCTCAGAGTTAATGGCTGTAGGATATTGTTGCACAGGCTTCAACCCATCAAGGATTCAGTACATGTACATTGTTCACTAAATATGCATTTAGGTTTTCCTTATTTTAATGGTGAAGTCTTTATCGTTTGGGTCATAGTTTGCTGTCTCCTTGAGTTAACTCCACTCCTTAGCCCCATGAATCGAGTCACGTTGCTGACTCCAAATTATACCTGCCTCACTGAGAAGTTGCTAGCTCGGTAAACTCGTTCGACTTGAACTGATTCATATGATTCAACCGAGTCTTGTAAACCTTAAAATGACCCAAAACCAAGTTGTAACACAATAAGAAGCTCTAATTTCATAATCATTATTTTTTATTTATAATAATAGTAGTGCTTTGGAGATTTGGTATTTTGGTTTTGTGCTTGTGTTGAATAGATAGTTGGGATAAGGCTGTTTGTTGTTGTTGTTGTTGCTTGTGTTGAATAGATTTATTTTTATATTAATAATAATAGTAGTGCTTTTACTTTAGTTTGGACGTTAGAATTTAAAAATAGTTGTGTTTACTTGCAATATATTATTAGTAGTTTGCATAATTTGTTTTTGGATTTTCAAGTTATGATGAAATAAAATACTTATATTTTTCAAGAAAATGGATAATACTTGAACCAAAATATTATGTGTACTTTTTTAATAGTTTTAAATATTTATTATATTTTTAAAAAAATGTCATAACTCCCCGAGTTGACTCAAGTGACTCCCAAGTCAAATTAACTCTTAAGCTATCCAAGTTTGTATAAATATCCGCTAAAATATTATAAAATGTTTTGTGGTCTAATTTTTGGGAGGCCATAAATTCAGCAGATTCTGCAGTGTATGAGTTCCATAATTCAATGGGCTTCGAGTAGGAAATATGGAAATTTTTGACCCGATTGAATGACCATAAGTTTATAATCATTTGATCCATCGACTTTTGGCTCACCATCTGTCCGTATCTATGTGATGGCCGAAAGGGTGCATTTGATCAGATGGTTAAAATCATCTTTTACTGGGTTAATTTCCTATGGGGGACCCATTGATTGGTGGGTCTTGCTTGTGAGAAGGGTAGAGAGTAAACCTAAGTTGTGAGCATAAATTGATTGCAATGGGCCATTTTTAATACAAGGAATCAGATTAATTCGATAGGTTTGATTCAAAGAGTACCTGACATCAACGCAATCCATTGCAAAATTGTTGCCCAACCCCTACCTCTCCCATGAAAAAGCCTTGTGCCATCTCTCCTGGAAATGCATCTTTAAAATACCTCGTTTGTTGTCAGGCCTATCAAGCCTCCATGCAAGCTTGATGATTGTTAAGGATTGCAAGGTGATGATTGATCGTCTCCTATCCACAACTGATCTTGTGGCTTCAAGAATTGTACACATACCCCAAAAAAGTGAAAATCACTACTTTTTTACCGTATGTGTACTAAGCCCACAAGATTATTTGTGGAGAGGAGACGATCCTTTTGGCACTTGTTTGGTATTTGATATCTTGAAGCTAATTGCAATTGCATTATGAGTCATTCCGAACCGCACAAGATGTCAGGGTTCAAGAAAAGGGAGGCCCCGATTGATCAATGTTGCTTCGTATCGTTGTCTATAGGAAAAATCCTACAAGGATAAAATGGACAATTGCCGTCCAGGACACCATGAGGCTTCAAATGGAATAAAATGGGTGTGACTGATAAAATTTTTAAGTCCCGCCCATTTTATTCCATGTGAAACCCTATGGTGTCCTGGACAGAACATCTGCCTTTAGGATGAAACCCTGGTGCAATATGGTACCGATGGACATGTGGCATCTACTGTTGGGACAATAAGAATACCTATACTCTATACAAGAATTGGAAGAAGATTTTGTTGATGCCAATCATTGAAGAGGGGTGACGCTATCAGAGGTAGTAGAGTTAATAATTGTTAAGATTAACGGATTAAACTGAAAAGATTGATGATTGAAGTGGCAAGAAGCAGAGAGCACATCAGAGGAGAAAAAAATGGGAGGACAAGACAAGACACGATGTAAGAGACAATCCCATGTGAACCCGACCTTGTCCATGTTGAGTTCTTTTCCAAGTTGTGGTGAATGGTGCAAAATAGCTCATCAAAACACACACAAAAAAAAAAATTTATTTGGTGGAAACTCAGCTCTTGTTCTTTATTTAAAAACATTAATAACGAAGCCTAATTTCATTCAAAAGGGTGCACCAAAAACAGGAGGCTCCTCTCTAACCAGCTGGGAGGGGAGGAAGACCAAGCCACAAGCTTTAAGCTCTTTTTGAGTCAAGGCCCACCGAGTTCGCCTATCTCTTAACATGAGCAAAAGAGACTGCAACAAAAGATTTACTATGGAAATTACCTTCATTAAGTTCATAATTTCTATATCTAAATAAGAGAAGGCGTTTTGAGATGTGCTTATTTTCCCAGCATTGCTTTCTGTCAAAACTTTGCTGAAATATATGGTATAAGGATTAGATATATGGTTTTCAAAAACAACTTTGTTTCTATTAGTCTTGAGCAGCCAACAAATTAAACTGGTTGATTCTACATGAAAGAATTGTGGGGATCTGATAGGCCATCTCTCTCTAGCCAGCCCTTTTACCATTCAGCGAATGAAGAAGCAAAAACCATGTATAACCAAACTGCTAAAAGGGAGCTGTTGATCGGAAATTAGTGCGCAGGCATGTCAGTGGGCACAAGATTCAGGTATTCCTATGACCTCAGGTGCCGAAATAGACTAAGAAACTAGAAACGAAGGCTTTTCGGCTGTTTATTTAACCACCAAATATGAAATCAGGCAATTTGGGAAGGGAGGGTTCTTCCTTCCAAATGAGTTGTTTTTTGTCTTATAAGTAAAGACTTCACCAAAATTCTTGCCAAAACAACAACAAAATGAACTTGAAATATTTTGAATTGATTAATGATTAATCAAAGAAATAAACAGGTACAAAACTTACAAAATTTGACTACCATGCTCCTTAGAACTTCTTGTGAACAAATTTCCAAATAGAATTCTTAATCTAGAAAAGAATAACAGTTGCAAAGGTAGACTGAAAATAAGATAATCTTAATATGGGTCGATTGAATATTGATTAATAATGATTGATGATCAATGATGATACTTTAACTTGTTAGAGGTCTCCAATTTATTAGCTTTTTCCGTCAATTATTGTCATCTTCTCCATGATTGCACGTTCATGGAGAAGGACCTCATTTTTCCTTCAAATTCGAGTCCATAGCAGACTCTTGCTACGTGGCTAGTTCCCAAAAATCCTACACCATTCCCTTTCTTTTATTCTCTCCATGTTGTAGCTCCCTTCTAGCTAGAAGTATTTAGTTCACACACGTCCTTGTGTTGGGTCCCACTTTCCACCTCAAAATTTCAGCCACATCAGACAACTTTTCTGGCACAGATAGTTTCCTCATGAAGCCCACTTATCAGGGCTGATATCCTCTACGCCACCCCCCTTGTGAGCCACTCAATGGCCACACAAGGGGGGGAATCAATTCACT
>JAOXJP010082586.1:0-14942 GCA_025762735.1 Platanus orientalis | reverse complement strand
ACCACGAGGGCTCTTGGCATTGCTCTCTCTCTCTCTCTCTCTCTCTCTCTCTCTCTCTCTCTCTCTCTCAATTATATAGGGTATAGGGCCTGCTAACAGCTGCACCTAGTGTGGGACCCACAAGACTGTGAGAGGCAATGTCAACACATGACTGCGGACAAATGCTATTGATCGGGTTCGAACCTAAAACCTCTTCTCTATAAAAGCAGTGACACAACCACCAGGGCACTGGGCATTGGTCTCTCTCTATCTTATATAGGGCCTGCAATACCTAGTGCAGGACCCGCAACACAGTGGGAGAAGCAGTGTCAACATAAGACTGGACAAATGCTATTGATCGGGTTCAAACTTGAGACCTCTTCTCTAAAACAAAAGACTGTCACATGTTAGGAATTTACCCTAATTCAGGATTGTGAGAAAAAATATATATATATAATAAAATCAAGAAACAAAAGGACAAGAACACCAAATTTACATGGTTCATCCAACTTGGGCCACAGTCACGGAATCACTACAATTTTTTACTATGATCAAAAGCAGAAAGTACAAGATGACCAATTGCAACCACCCCTCAACATTATACATATATATAATTAGGATTATGCCGTACAAGTGCGAAATTATACTCTTGCAAAAAAATTCAGGATCCGCAAACCGGGGAAAAGTGTACAGTATTAATCAAGCTCCACACTTCCCATCATTACAATCACCAGGGCACTTCTTCTCGCAAGCTTGTGTTCCTTTAAAAATTGTGGCTTTGATGGGAACCAATGACATGCAATTGAAGGTTTATAGAACGTGTGAGAAGCATTATACTCAATTGCAGAATTGCAACCATCTGGTGGTAAAAGAATTTACTATCTTAAAAGATAAACACCATCTTAAGTATTTCTCTTTTCCTTTCTATCTTCATCAACAAAATCATCATGCCGTTTAAAATTTTTGCAATATGATCGGGTTTGATTAAACTAGCCTCGTTTAGAATAATGTACTAGCTGAAATCAACTTCAAATAAATTGTAATAGATTCACAATCAAATCACTTCTTACTCAAGGACACAAGATAGCTGCTAAATTCAACACTCAAAAGTTATTTAAATTCTTAAATGCAATATTATGCAGTATATTGCTTGAGACCTTAACTCAAACAGGGATTATCAAGCCTAAGCCCAACTTGAGGATCAGATATGCAAGCCCAACCTAAGTTAAAAGGTGGAATTCTGGTTGAACTGGCATTGGTTGAACTTCTAGTGGTTAAATAATAAATAAATAAATTGGAGAATAAAGTACAATCGCTAGGGTTAACGAGCCAAGTTCGCCCAGCTCGGCTCTGGCTCACCACATGAACGTCAAGCTCAGGCTTGTGACAAGCTTAAGTTGCCAAGCTCAGTCTAGGATCGGGCTCATGAAGGTAGGCTCAAGCTCAGTTCAGCATAAAAAAATGCCCAACATCTTAATTGTTCATTAGCTTAATTTGTCTTATTTCAACATTAATATTGTCACAATATATATTATTATTATAAAATTATTAACCAAACCAAGATCTTAACGAACCAAACTTTTAGCAAGCTGAGCTTAGTGAAGCTTGGCTCAGACTCACTTAGGAAACAAGCTTAAATCAAAATTCAGGCTCAGCTGTTAACAAGCTGAGCTGAACCAATCTAGCTTGGCTCATTGACAGCCCTAACAATAGCTGGTTGCCAAGTCCCTTGTGCTTGGGTGGCTGCAGTATCATCCTCCTGAAAGATGGAAGGGGTCGAATCCCTGAGTGTTATGCAGTGCTCATGTGGGGTATCTGGTTAGTTTCTCCCGTTGCAGTACGAGTGATTTGTGGCCCTGAGTAGCCAGAATGTTGAGAGAGATGAATCACGAATCCCAAAAATAAATAAATAAATTAAGAGCTGCTCCCTATCAATATTCTAATACAATTCTTAAACATAAGATCCATTTGATTACATTATCCTTTGTGTAGCTTACAAGGTGGGTAGCATGCTTTCTTGGAACAGTCAAACAAAACAGGAGTCAAACTTTCATTAGGGTAATGTCAGATTCTAGCCCAAATCTACCCTTTCTAGAGTTTGTTTTGTTTGTATTTATTTATTATAAGCTCAACCTCATATATTGAAATGGCCTTCTTTGTTATATTTACTTTAATTATTAAAGAATTTTTACATAGAGCATACCATGCCCCCCCCCCCACCCTCCCTTAAAGAAGAGAGTTTGTCAAACCAAACAGAGGAAGTTCGGGCCCACCGCCAAGCGATAGCCCCCTTGGGCCACTCTGAGCCCTAGCATCATTGTCTATGTTTATATGAGTAATCTTACAAAACGAGATATATAGGGTCCTGACATTCCAAAAACACATGCAAGCGCCATGGACATTGATATCTATCCTTAAACATATTCATAATACCTAGAGAATCACTTTCGAATATAAGTTTAATAGCTTTTAGTCTATGCCAAAATCTTTTAACCACATTGTACAACCACTTAATTTTGGTAATTTATTATTTCAAGTTTTAAATGTTAACTAGTCTTTAAGAAGAGCTTTATTTATTTATTTATTTATATTAGCGGAATCGAATAATGTTTTATGATAAAACAAAATCCTTTTATTCTATCATTGATGCCATCATCTCTAAGGTTGTTTTGTTGGTAATGGCATATTTAAAATTTAAGGGTCTTTCTATTAGTGATATTATAAGGGATTACTTCTCTAGCATTTTTTATTAGGCTTTAGCCTAGCAGTTAGGGTTTTTGCCTAGTACTTGTACTTTATAAGGTTTTATTTTATACATGTTTCTCTTTTTATTATGATAACCTTTTTTTTGCTTTATTCATTAAAAAAAAAGAGGAAGAGAGAATAAGATTAAGGTTGATGCAAAGCAGATTTCCTGTAGTTTTTTTTTATTGAAGCACCAAAGCATCGGATGACACCTAAGCAGAAAAAGTGAAAAAACACCAGTAGTGATTTACTTTCATTAAGGGAGGCGGGCAGATCCCCTCCTTGTGAAGAATTGGGAAAGGTTGTTCTGTCCAGGATTTGGTGTCCAAGACACTAGGGACATCATATGGAATAAAATGGGTGAATGATGCATTTTTTTAATATAAAATATGCATTTTATCACATACGATGGTCACTAGAGTCCTTGACACCATCCTTAGACACAAGATCTTGGACAGAACATCCTTTCCCACTTAAGAATTACCACCAACAATGAATGGAAGGAAAGAGATTAAGCAAGGGAAAGGTTTTTAAAAACCCTAGCGGTAATTGGTAGTGGTGTTCAATGCACATCATGCCAGCAAAAAACTTTCAAAATTCAAAACCCTGCATGAATGTATGCATTGAACACCACCACCAATTGCCGGAGGGTTCTTAATCGCAAAGGATCCTTTACCAAATAGCAAACCCTTCAAAATCACTCATGATCCTCTGTGGCTCTTTTCTGTGTTGCTCTCCTCACAAAACAACGAGCGGTTTAATTATGGTCAATAAAGTCATTTTATATTTATCCTTGTTTGTGACCAAAAGAAGTCCGTGATATAATTTTCTATCTAGGATTCGCCCCTTCATAGGGTGGTGTGGACCCACACAACAATGCATGGGGCTCACACCCCCCGTGAAGGGGTAAAGGTACATACTGGACACAGAACATTTGTTACCTATATTTTTTTCTATACATAGAGGTAAACATTAGTGGTTAATTTATTAACAGGCAAAGGCGGGTTTTGAACCCAGGTGTCTGAACACTTTTAAATCCCAAACACAGGGTTCAGATTATGTGCAAACGAATTTCGTGAGAACCATGAAAACGGTGCCAGTGGGGCTGATCAGCACTGAAAAGTGATTTACACTTTTTGGGGGATGCTTATCACTTTTTGGCGCTGATGTGTCTGCACCTTGGTGTTGTTTTCACGGTTCTTGTGAAATTCATTCTAGGTAAAGACAATGATGAGGAGGTATCCTTTGTAGTAGAAGCCCGTAACCATCGTATGGACTGATTGAAATGTTTTGATGCTTTTACCCTTCTAAATGTCACTTGTTAACCGCATTGATAGTCAAGGCTTCACTACATAGGACTTGAGTAGTTACATTATGTCTTTTTCTTTTTAAAAAAAAAAAATTGGAAAATTATGCAACAAGTTACTAATGAGTTATTGGGCTGTTTGGCATGTGTCAATTAAACCATTTTGGCGAGCCGAGCCTGAGCTTGGCACCTCAGCCTACTCCTTGTATGACGAACCTGAGCTTAATTGGGCAAAGTTCGGCCCTTGCCACCCCTACCAGAAAAACTGCTTTTCACAACAACCCGACAGGGCGTTTATTTATTTTATTTGTGACGAGAAAGTTTTGAATACGTGGATTTATTTATTTATTGGTCAGAAAATGGGGAATCTAAGACCTCACAACACAGATGAAATCGTCTAGAGCTCTAATCATACAGTTCCAAATAGGCCAATCAAAACTCTAAATCACCATACAGTCAAAAGAGACCTATCACAGCCACAAAAGTGGTGGTGATTTGGCTATGATTTGACACCCTTAATATTTAAAAATCAAAATTTCAGTCAAATTACAACCATATTTGTGGCTGTGATGTTGTAGTTGTTTGTCCTGTAGAAAAGGGTGTTAATTGGGCCAGCTGACCAGAAGCCTGACAGATTCGGCCTGAAAAGTTGATGGGCTGCACCAAGCTAACTTTGAGCTAAGTTGAGTTCTGACCCAGCTTTTAGGCCAGAAGTTTTATTCAGGTTGAGTTCATTTCAATCTAAAGTTGTTCTAGCCCAAAGTATTAATCAAATATACTCAACCCAGCCTGGCCTGAAATATGTATAATATTTAGCTTGGTCCAATCCAACCCAAAATTGGTATAGCTTAGCCCAACAAATATAGAACAGTTTTGGTTCTTTATCAACCCAAATTTTACTAATTAGGCATATTATCAAAATATTTGGGATAACTATGGGCCCATTATTAGCCCAAAATTTCAGAAGTGATTTAAATTTGGGTGACCCAAAGCCCATGATTTTAAAACAGACCAAGTTTGGGCTGATTCTCTAGGGCCAAGTTCAGGCTCAGGCTGAGTTAGGCCTATGTAATTAGGTTCTTCAGGCTGACCACGGCCCCATTGGCAGTCCTACTCCTACACGTAACTATACCGTGTTTAGATGGTAACAAAGAATATCACCCATCTGTTTTTGGAATCAGAAGTGGTTTTTCCTGGGCCTTAAACCAAGCCAATGATCATTCAAAGTTCTCATCGATTTGAAGGCCCACAAAACTGCGAGAAGAAAGGATCAACTTAGGGGAGTGCATGACATTAATTAAACAATAATATCCCATAAAAACTTTTGCTTGATAATAATAATAATAAAAAAGAAAACCAAAACCAACAAAAATAAATAAATAAATAAAAGATTCAGACTTCACTTTTAGCCTTTAAGATAATACTTAACCAACATGTTAAAAATCTAAACTAATGAGACCAGCATATTTAAAAGTTTAAACTAATGAGAG
This sequence comes from Platanus orientalis, assembly GCA_025762735.1. Lineage (NCBI taxonomy): Eukaryota > Viridiplantae > Streptophyta > Magnoliopsida > Proteales > Platanaceae > Platanus > Platanus orientalis. The sequence continues at coordinate 9,422 of JAOXJP010082586.1, read as the reverse complement.
CAAAAGGGTTGAATCAGTTGTAGTAATCGGGCAAACCAGTGTTTTCTGCAGCACGCACGCCTACACCTTCTCCTCTTGGGCTGCCTTCAAGCATTCTGGACAAGGCGAATAAAGGTCACCTTCGTAATTCACACTGGGGCCGCCCCTGCTGTGTCTTCTGCCCAGGATCTTGAGCTTGAAACGCTATTTTCTCCTTGCGTTTTAAGTTTGATGATATCTTCTATCATCGTACAACAAAGCGCAATTGACCCTAAAAGACCCAAGATAATAGCGAACAAAGATAAACCACACATTATAGCGTCCGTAAAGTCTTCTGAAGAAACTTTTGGGGTCTTGATTCTATGCTCCTTTGAAATTTCTTAACAACTCTGGCTGAGAGAGGAGACTATAAGTAAAAACCAGAGAGAGGAAGTTGAGTTTAAGATGTAATTTATCTTTAATCCAATAAATGTTTTTATATTTTCCTTCTCTCCCTTATGTTCAATTCAAATCAAATCCCAACTGTATCATCCCAAAATCTCTCCTTTTCTCCTAAAATCACTACCTTAATCCCAAACTACCACCTACATTAACAAGGTAACCGATTGAGAGAGAGAGAGAGAGAGAGAGAGAGAGAGAGAGGGACCCCTTTGCTGCACGTGTCGTCTCTTATGGAGCAATTGAAGATATAACGATGAAGCTTAAGTTGTGAAGAACAAAAGGAAAAAACTCTGATTGATTAATTAAAATCTTTCCGCTTGTCATTAGCGTTCTCCCATACGAAGAAGCAATTGAATATATAATCCCGAAAGGATGTTCTGTCCAGGATGTACTGCTCACCCTCTCACAGCGAGGGGGGTGGGCCCATGACAAAAAGGAAAAACTCTTATTTGTTGAAAATGAATGAGTTTGAAGGAAAAACTCTCATTCATTTTCAAGTTTTGTGTTATTCAAAATTTTATGGTTTTCTTTGTTTTAAAAGTTTAGTCCCACATCAGTTGGGATGAGGAATGAAATCAGCATATATTATGACTTCTCCCATTATGTCCCACATCTGTGCCATTATGGCTCACATCTGCGTAGCAACAGTACCATAACAAAACTGATCAAATTCAGGTTTACAGTAGCATGAATCAAAATGAGAAAAAAAACGTAAACACAAAAAAAAATCACACAAAACACAAGATTTAATGTACAATCAAGAACTTCCATATTCCCTAAAAACCAATTACATACCGTAAAAAAGGTGAACAAGTTGGTGAGCTGGAGAAGAAGGGAAGGAGAAGAAGAGGAGAGATAGAAGAAGGCCATGGACATTCAACACCATCTCTTTTTTTTTTCTCTTTCCCTCTCTTTCTCTTGTTTTGGACCTAGGGTCCTTGATACACTTAGATTTGCTGCCCTTGTAAGAGGGAATAGCTTGAATCTGTGGACTCAAAATCCTTGATAGCATCAATGGGTTCTTTAAGAAAATGAACATTAAGTTAGAGGTGTTAACTTTGTCTTTGTGACTTGATATTTACATATAATGTTTGCCATGTTATGGAGAAATTCAGTCTAAATTTTCATAAAATTTGAAAGGTATCATGAGTCTTTGGGAAGTGCAACTCGTTGAGAGATATGACTGAATTCGAGTTGGTTGTATCCTAGGCCTTGCTAGTCTAAATTTTCATAAAATTTGGAAGGTATCATGAGTCTTTGGGAAGTGCAACTCGTTGAGAGACAAGACTGAATTCGAATTGGTTGCATCTTAGGCCTTGGTAGTCTAAATTTTCATAAAATTTGGAAGGTATCATGAGTCTCTCGGGAGTGCACCTCGTTGAGAGACAGAACTGGATCCGAGTTTGGTGCCTTACGACTATCCTCAAGAAATGCAATAACAGTACCTCCCTTGTCTCAGATCAACCTGAGGGTATGGTAATGCCCAATCAAGCTTATGAGATGTTATTAGAGCAACAAGACATTCCCTTTACTACAATGTGTGACAAGTTCATTCTCAACAAAATGGAATAGACCTAAATCAATATTATTGTGTGGTAAAATATCAATTTTGTGAAGATGAAGATTGCCTTTGTCTAGAGTTGAAATAGAAGAATGGAAGTAGCTCTCTTGGGGGCTTGGATTATATGAGAACGAATCTCATGAGAACCGTGAAAACAGCACCAGAGGGGCTGACACATCAGTACTGAAAAGTGATTTGCACTTTTTGGGGGGCACTTATCACTTTTCGGCGCTGATGTGTCTGTACCCTGATGCCATTTTCACAGTTCTCTCAAGATTCGTTCTCACCTAATTTTAGTGCTCTCTTGGATATTATAATTAATTTCTTGAAAGGGAACTCTAATCATGATGTAAAAATTTGTTCTCTTTGAGATCTCAAACTTACAGAAATAGAGATCCTCTAATGTTGTAGCTCACTGATTGGCCAAGCTTGGGGTGCATCACTCTAAACGCTTTCACTTGGCAATCCTCTTCCTTTCCTTGACTGGAGAAGACAATGACATTTAATTTCTTTTTATTTTCTTTTGGTAGCAGAAAAGTTGAGTATGCTTACCTTGCTTGTACTAAAATTCATTGTTTCTATATAATCAAAAGAAACGCACATAGCCAACACCGGTGGCTGAGGCATAAGTCTTCCCCAGGAAGATGTCAATTCCCTAGGAGTAGTTAATGGGGAGGGGGTGGTGGTGGTCTGGGGTGAGCAATGTGCAGTGAAAAAAAATCGCTTGCTGATCAGGTTGTCAACTGATGATGTAGGCCATTAATGGCCAAAGGATAAAAAAGAGAAACGCATATAATGTTGATCAGGTGGTAAAAATTGGTTTAAAATCCAGTAGATCAAGTTAATAACGTCCATGTTTTTGAAATCAGAAGTCCTAGGCGGATGGATTATGTAAAGTTCTCATCGATTTTAAGGCCCACGGCCCACAAACAGACAGTGAAAAGGCATCGATCAACCATCTTTTGATCTTCGTATCCAAAAAAAAACCATCTTTTGATCTGGTTGAATGTCTCCATGTTTGCTGACCATACGTTGGCTAAATATGGGACTAAGATTATTGGTTTGGGGTCTTGGTTGACTGATGCTCCTTTTTGGCTGGAAAACTCTCTCTTAAATGATGTATTGTCTTAGGACATTTGTGCCTATCTTATTAATGAAACTAGCGAAGAATGCACTAGTGTGTATCAACCAAAAAAAAAAAAAAAAAAAATTTCTTACCAAAAAACAAAGAAAAATGGTTAAATAGTGGGCATGACATTAATAATAACTGCAGCAAATATATATATAAGGTTAGAAACTTCACCTTGAGTCTTTAACTTAATATATGTAAAATTTTAAACTAAATGAGACCAAAGGGTGGCATTAGTAGTAGTCGGGCAAACAAGCGTATATATTCTGCAATTTCATACATTGCACTCTTGAAATCTATGAGAGCATAGAGGCACCACGCTCGCCTTCCTCCCTTGCTCCTGCCGTGTCTTCTGCCCGAGATCTTCAGCTTCAAAGACCTGTTTCTCCTCAGTTTGGGGAAGTTACCTCTCCTTTAGACTCGATGCGGTCACGTAGCCAAACATTATAGGCCAGCAGTGGCAGTAAAACAGTCACCACACCAAGCGCAAGGAAACAATTTTTATAGATGGAAGGTTCATGGTTCTATGGTCCAGCGAAATACTTTAACAGCTCGGGTAATGGAGAATAAAACCAAGAGAGGCGACTATAAATAATAATAATAATAATATAAAAAAAAAAAAAAAAGGGAAAGAGGAAGTGGAGTTTTAAGATGGAATTAAAAGAAAGAAAAACTGAATCATCTTAAAATCGCTCGCTTGATATCTCTCCTCCCAAAGTCCGGCGGATCTGTTGGATGTAGTTACCCACCTTTTTCTGCCACCTAATAGGGCTCCCCACTAACAACATGAGTCACTTCTAACGTCTTCACTCTTCAACTTAAGATTAAATAAATATGTTATTTTAATTTAGGAAAATTAGTAGGGAACTAGAGACACACCCCCGTGATCCTCTCCAGATTGTTAAAGTTCAGATATCGTTCAACAGATTTCAATGGTTGACATGTGGCAAAAAAAATCAACAAACTGAAAATGTGCAGTTCGGTTTGTTAATTTTTTTGAATACTTAACTTTAAAAATCTGGAGACCATAGTTGCTCCCCACGTTCTTCGCAATCTAGAGAGTCCCGGGGCCTCATTTATATCTCCCAGGCTGGGCCAACAACAAACCAAATAGATTTCATCTTAATTAATTAAACACACTTTAGCAACAAAAGTCAATTAATTGGATGATTTAGTTAGCTTAATCAATCTTCTATGGGCCATTGATACATAATCCTGCGCTGTATAGTGTATAGTTAGCAAAAACAAAACAATTAATCTATATATACTAAAGCAAAGGGTTGTCCAGCTAGACAGCTCACAACGAATTTCTCAACAGTGCATTTTGATTTAGGGAATTGGAATAGTGAAAATGGGATTGATATCCTTAGGGTCGATTTTAAATCACGGAAATGGATTTAGATCAAATCCCCATGGAATGAAACGGTGTGTGACCAAAATATCCTCATTGATGCTTTAGTCTAATCAAATGACTAAAATGTCCTTTTTCCTCAAGTAACTGTGAGAAGTTTTTTAACACACAAAGTACCTAAAATGCCCTATTATTTTATTAATTGACCAAAATACCCCTGAGTGGAAAATCTAGCCTATGTTAACTCCCTTAGGATTAGGTACAAATGAGAGGTTTGAGATGATTTGAGCCAGACACATCAGCGATAAAAAGTGAAAAGCATACCCCAAAAAGTGTAAATCACTTTTTTCAGGATTGATGTGTCAGGCCCAGGTGTGTGAGGCGAAGATAGGTATGTTTCAGGTTTATTCAAATGACTAAAATACCCTCCTCCCTTAAGTAGCTTTGAGGAGTTTTTTAAGCATTAAAAGTATCCAAAATGACCTATATTATTTTATTAACTGACCAAAATACCCTTGAATAAAAAATCTAGCTTATGTTAACTAGGTTTTAGGTCCATTCAAATGGCTAAAATGCCCTCCTCCCTCAAGCAATTGTAGGGAGTTTTTTTAGCACACAAAGTACCTAAAATACCCTTTGTTATTTTATTTATTGACAAAAATGTCCATACTTGGAAAATCTAGCTCATATTAGCAATGCTTCAGGTTTATTCAAATGACTAAAATGCCCTCCTCCCTTAAGCAACTGTAAGGAGTTATTTTTAACACACAAGGTGCCTAAAATGTCGTCCGTTATTTTATTAATGAACTAAAATGTCCCTGAATGAAAAATCAAGCTCATGTTAGCTATGCTTTAGGTTTATTCAAATGACTAAAATGCCCTCCTCCTTTAAGCAACTGTAAGGAGTTTCTTAACATGCAAGGTACCCAAAATGCTTATATTATTTTTTAATTAACCAAAATGTCATTGGGTGGAAAATCTAGCTCATTTTAGCTTAGTGAAAGAGTTTTAAAAAATCTAATTAGTTTATCTCCCCGAGTGATCTTCATAGTGGGTAAACTACATTAAAATCCCAACAAGAGTAAATATAATGTCTTTACAATGATTATCGAGGAATTAAAGGCCATATAAAAGCTCAAGCGAATGTAAAGCTTTGGTGCCCAACTCCTATGACTTGGGAGTCCTTGGTGATGGGCCATAGAAACTCAAGGCACAAAGAGCGAACAAAATGGGATTGTTTGTGATTTTTGAAAATTTATGCATCCAAACAGTGATATTAAGATTTTTGCATTCCAATTCCATCCATGTATATATATGCATCCAAATGGTAGAATTTTAAATACACAAAATTCAATTATGTAGAATTGGAATTCCAAGGCCAAATCCAATTCTATGAATCCAAGCGCACCCTAGGTTCTTAATATATTTACAAGTGTGTTTCCCTTCCCCACGATTCTACCCCTTTTTCACTATCTCTCTTCTCCCACCCTCTTCTATAACACGTGTCTCCTTGCTCCTATGATTCTTCTCCCTCTTTTTTTCGATTTCAACTTCCATTTGGTTACTCACTTTCAAGTTTTTAAAATGGCTCCTTCTTTCTTCTCACTCCTCACACATTGAGACGTTGCTTAACCTCTTCTCACATTGTTGTGTTTCCTTCTTCAGTCTCTCTCCTCACCTATGGAAATGTTAATCAATCTCTTCTCACTGTTGGGATGTTATTATCCCGGGAGCTTTGTTTTGTTTGTTTTGGTAGTTTTTTTTTTGGGTGTGTTTTGGACCAGTAAAAAAGAGACATGATCACGGTCCGTTTCCCTTGATACCACATGGCCTTGCACCAAGTAGGATTTCAAATATTGTTTGGTCATCTTTCATTCAAACAGGTTCTCTCAGTCCTTGCTATTGAAGTTTTCACAGTAATGGTCGCTCTTATGACTGTATCGCAACTGGCACCGATCCAAGATCTTCATTAGTATCTTGGTGGCGACGACATGCATGCCACTTTTAAGCATCTCAGAAAAGTTAACTATTTCCAAACTCTTATAAGTTTCCAAAATCGAAATACACTGAAGAAAGTTTAGCCACTACAACCATAGAAATATCAGATGCTTCAGTCCCACAACACATATAAATATTTGTCCTTCCATATCTATTACTCTAAAATGTTTTCTTGTAAATTGAAATCTGACGAAATATCAGTGTCTTCAATCTAGAAATTCCTCAATATATACTGATGATGCCAGAACCATGAGCGTCCTAGCACTAGTTAGATGGTTACACGGTGGATCAGGATCTCCATCGGGATGGTCCATGCAAGACAAAACAAAAGAACAAAATGACTATGACATCGGTGGGGTGCCAACCTCAAGCTCTCCAACGATCAAGTCAGATAAGAATAACTGTAAAATGCAAAACTCTTTCTAGGATTTTTCATATCTGTTGAGTTGAATGTTCCCCTTATTTATAGGCTTGAGTACAAGTATATTAGACAAGATTCTGCCTGGATCTTCCGGCGTTGATCATGACACAAATTTGATCTTTTCGTTTTAGTTGGTTAACATATTGGTTTTCTCCTATTTTGTCATTTATCAATCTGTTAGGCTAGTTGTAGAGAATATTCTTTTGGTAACAACTTCTCGATTATTCTTATCTCTAAATGTAGAAGGTGAGATTACTATTTCTTTACACAGTCGAGATCCTACATGATCTTTAGCGCCAGACAGCTGGTAGTGGTGTTTGGATACTCGGGATCCAGGTCACGCCCTAGCAGTCATCCCAGGGATTTTGAGGTGTCCTAGGGATTTCGTTGTGTCGGGAATTAGGGGGAATGATGGCCCGATAAGACGCCCCAGCTCCTTTATAAATCTTGATGTCGAAAAGTCATTGAACAACAGAACCTTTCTTAAGTGGCCTCACTATGCTTCAGGTTTCCATCATGAGGCCTCGGCATGTTTCCTTGATAAGGACCCCTCGGGTTATTTTCTTTAGGATCGGGGTTTTTTGGGTTATATGGTCTCAGTATTTTTCCTTAACAGCTGCCCCCTTCATTCTCAAGTCATGTGTGACTTGGATTGGGAATGTGAATTTTTTTTACCGTTATTATTCATTTTTCGGCTGCAATTTTTACTTTTTCATTTATCGAGAGTCAATTAATTATGGGCAGGTGTTATGATGCTGTTTCATTTAATGTGCTATAATAGTGGAGGGGACGTGCTTACGCTGTTTATGGGTCATGCCGAGCATTGCATCTCATGTTCATCCCAACGCAATCAGATGTATGAGATTAAGCCTCGAGTTTATTTTAAGATTCGAGCATCGCTTCATCTCCTGGGGTAATCATAACGTTTTTGATATCCCCTAAATGGGCAACATGTGTAGGGTCGAGGATTAGGGGTTTTATCTATAAATACAACATTCGAATGTCATTTTTTTCTTCCTTTATCAATTTGAACATCATTTCGTTGCTCTACATACTTCTCTTGGGCAATTTCCGACAAGTTTCCTGCACTCCGGCGGTCGTCTTCTAATTTGTTTCCTCTGGCTTCCAAGTTTCCAAGTATTTTGATTTGAGTTTTTAGTTTTTTCTAGTTTTTGTAATCTTTGGTCTTTAGTTATCCTGTTTTTCATTTTTCCTGGGCCTTTTCCTTCCTTTCCTATCTTCTTATCTCCGATAACTATCGTTTCTCTTCAGCCCTCATTTTCTCTACGTAAGGCCTTCTTCCCTTTTATCCAATAATGTTCGGGGATAGCATTGACTGGATGGTCAACGACGCTAACAACCTAATGGAGGTCAAGAAAAACTCCCCTAAGTAGGCCGTCAGGCCAGCTCATCTTAATGAAACGGTAAACCTGGTAGCAGCAGGGGAGATTGCTCTCGAGCAGGAGTTTGCCGCTACCGGTTATGCATCCAAGTTGGAGCAGTGGACCTTGATCCGGTATCAGGGGACTTTCCTTATCCCTAAGGGGGATGTTCTCACTGCCCCTAGGAATGTCTTGGCCTTCGAAGCCTCTGTTGGTAGCCTAATGCTGTATAAGCAGACTCTTTTAGCCGGTCTTCATTTTTAGGTCCCTTATTTCTTTAGGAACCTACTACTCTGTCTCGATCTGGTGCCGGGACAGTTAATGCCTAATGCCAGGAGGATGGCCTTAGGGTATATGGTCTTGTGAGAGTCAATGTTCGAGGGAAAGACCCACATTACCCTCAACGAGTTCCTTCACTGCTATTGTCCTAAGGAGCAAGAGCTCGGGTGGTGGTATTTTGCAAGCCAGGACCCGATGACTACTCTGGTGACCAGCTTCTCGAGTTCTAACAGCGGATAGAGGTGTCATTAGTTCTTTATCTCTGGTGAAGGCTAGGAGTGCCCCTCGGGGGATATTTCTCCCCTAAGGTTTAACAGGGGTTAGGCGTCGGGCGTTAGCTCTATATATAGGTAAGTTTTTTACTTTTGTGTCATTTCTCTTTTTCTTATTCATCTTGTTCATTCCCTTGTGTCAGTCTCGGATGTCAACGAGCTTTCCCCAAAGGAGGAGGATCTCCTCCAGGATGTCGTGAACTACCTGGTTCACGCTTACCCCAATCTTGTCACCCCTAGGCAATTTGAGTTCGGTTTTGGTCCCGACCCAGATAGTTTACGCATTGCTTTATTGTTTTTAAAATTTTTCCCCCTTCTCTCTTTCTCCTTTTTATTTTTACCTCATTTTTTTGTCTTTTCTAACCTTGAGTTTTTAATGTTTTGCAGCAATGAGGCCTAGTAAAAGGTTTCTAGCCTAGGCGAAGCAGGACAAGGTGTTAGGCTAAGGGAAGTCAGTCTCTCTAAAGAAGAGGAAGATGACCTTCGTCTGGGTCCTCGAGGTTATCCCTGCCTTGGTTTCAGAGACCCCCATCATCCCATCATGGATCTGAAGGCCAAAACAACCAGGTCTCCACCTTGACACCCTACCAGGGAAGACTTGGTGGCCCT